>JAINRI010000636.1:0-64990 GCA_025413485.1 Ficus microcarpa
TAACAATTTTTATGTGACTAAATGTCACTTTTGATCACAACCTTGTACTAATATGCAATTAGTCATAAAATTTTCCTATGAATAAAACTTTTAGTCATGAGATTTTTAGTCATGCAAAAGTTTCAATCACACAGTGACTAAAAATCTTGTGAGTGAAAGTTTTATTAATAATAAAAATTTATGACTAAATACATAAATAATAGTCATAACCTTGTGACTAAAAGTGGCATTTAGTCACATAAAATGTTGTGATTAAAAGTTTTATAAAAAATATTATGACTAAAAGTTTTTTTTCTTTCCTTTTTTTTTTTTTTTTGTAGTACTGTTTGTCTGAACAAAACTATTGTTGGAATTGTATTTGACATTTGGCATTGATGGTGTTCAACCGAAATGACGTGTCTTATGAAAATAAAGTCATTCAACTGCCGGTCTTATTATTAGGTATTTTAGCATTGATAGCCGATGTTGGTGTTCAACTAAGGTTGTATTTGTGTTATTATGACTCTGATCTTGACTTGTGTAAAGGCAAAATCTACAGTTGATTTGTTTAAGAATCTATAGTCGTTATTCGCATTGTTTGATACTGTTTTAATCCTAAGATTATTCCAACGAGTTAGCGAATAAACGAATAATCATAAAAAAAAAACAATAAATAAAGACATAAAAATTTATAGAGGTTCGCTCCAATATGAGTACTCTACAGTGCTGGGTTAATGAATCCAATACAATAAAGCTTGAGAAGCTTTTAGAGAGAAAGCTTTAGGCAGCTTCTAATGTGTTACCAAAACCGTGTTAGGGCTGTAGAAAAGCACCCTACTTATCGATCTCATTTGGTGCAAGCACATTGTTGTCTCCAACATGGTGTGGCTTGTCTTGGCAGTCTTCTAATCTTCATCCTTTGCTTAGCTAGCTCGTGATGGACAGTAGACCTTAAGATACAAAATTTTCCGTCAACAACTTATTCCATGCACATATATGCCTCATCGATCCTTATATTCTCATAAAATTTATTCATTTATTGTTACACTTGAGATGAGAGATTCAAATTATACATTTATTTTGGAATCAGATATAAGATTATTATTCGATATTATATGCGATTACAATTGTAAAATTTATTATTTGGAAACTACTGATTATTTTTCAAACTTCATACGCAGTAGGGTTACTATGTTGTTGCAACATATATACTAATTAATCCTTTTTTTTTTTTAATTTTAATTCCCTTGAACTGATTATTGGTTGGCTGCCATATAGAGGCGAGTTGGGTTACTATCAGTCTTACCATTGTTGTGTGTTAATATATGTAATTTGATAATTTATTTTATTGCAGGACAAGACAAGTGATAAAAGTCTACAAAAAGTGACTTTAAGAGGTGCAATTTTTGGTTGACCTCGCTGATTAATTGGCTATTTGGGATATTGAAAAGTTGGTAATTTGTTCTCCAAGATGTTCGTGTAGAAATTCCAATATTCATCAATTGTTGTTCAATAAGGATTTGGTGGATTAAGAAATTGATGCAATACTGAAATCTAGAGGAGCATCTAGTCTTTGTCAAAAAATTGTATAATATATATATATATATATATTCTCTTATAGGTTTATCATTATATACTAAACTTTTTTTTTTTTTCAAAGACTAGGAAAAAACAAGAACCAACCAGAAAAACAACCTTTCCTTTCTACCCCAAAAAAAAAAGAAAAAGAAAAAAGAAAAAAAAAAACCACACTATAGGCCAAGAAACGTCAAATGGGTTCCGGCCGGGTCTAGATCTCGATCGTTAGTAGTTCAAAATTCACAATGCTTGTCGACTTGGGAATCTAAGCAGTATAGATGTGTGGGATATTATATATAAAAAAGAAAGAGTGTGGTGTGAATTTTGAAAAAGTTGAATTGGATTTTTTTTATTCAAACATATGTGGAAGTAACTCAGCACCTTCTTCAATTTTAATTAATTAATTAGGCCGGACAATTTCAATTTCTTATAGAAGCACGATAATATAAGACGATAAAATCAATGCTTGTTCATCTTAATTTCTAATTTTTTCCCCCCATTTGTATACCTTAGATTACAGCTTTTTTATTTGCAAGTTGTCCAATAATCACAACCAAATTTTTTTTTCTTTTTCTTTTTAATTAGGAGTTATTGTTGCCCTCCCGCCAATGGACTGAATTAAGATTCGATTCACATATATGCTTATTATAGCGAAAATGATAGTATTCTTCCGTTTCTAAAAACTTGTATTTTATGGTGGCCATTTGTTGGGCGGCCATTTTTCATGTGATTCGATTAGTATATTAATAGCCATTCCATTAGCATTAGGCGTTAAACGTTGTATTTTCATGCCGATGATCTTAAGTCAAAAAATGCGCATATTACTTTTCATGATCATAATGTCATTTCTTTTAGCAAAATGTGATAATAAGATAAACAACAATTGAAATAAACAAAATTATAACTACAAAATAATATGAAATTAACATGTAACAAAACAGATATTGTTATCAACACAAATAATTGGAAACAAAAACGTGAACGAGAAGTTGAGATATGTATCACACGATGTCCTTAAAATGGATTTGTCCTCTTACCACTAGTGCTGGAGTTTAAACGGATGTTTGTATCTTAGGATACAACGATGATAAGTAGTGATTGAGTATCACGAACCTACTTTTGGCGAACTGAACAATATCCGATTGAACTCTATTATATTGAATCCTAGTCGGACTATAGAATATATAAAATCTGAAAAGAGCTATGATTTTCAGTGTCTCTAAAAGAGTAGAGGAAAACACTGTTTATAGGGATTTTGTAGAAACATGGCCATAAATCTGAATTAATTTTGGAGTTAACTTTTTAATTAATATTTTAGAATTGATGCATTTAATTCTAAAGTAAACTCTGAACGTTTTGATGCTTGATAGTTTGCTGTAGCAAACTTCTATAACCTTCTGTTTTTTTTTTTTTTTTTTTGATAACATTCTCCAACTTCATGGGTACATATTGAGAGTCAATTTCTCGTTTACCCATTCATTATTTTAAGCATATAAATATACTGTTTCATACTCCTCATGAGGAGAACCCATCTACAAATATGTTGCTGTCCCACTAAAAACTTAAGCCTCAAAATTGATATCCAAAACTCGATTGACATAACCCTTTTTTCAACAATTTCATGGAATTTAAATGTAGCAATCGGCTGTTGAACATTCCAATACTGAAGTGGAGTATTGAGCAATGACCTTCATTGCCACCGAAGTAACTTGGATCCAATCTTTGTTTCATAAACTTGGAATGAACATTCCTGTACTACCGGATATATATTGTAATAAAATTGATACCACTTGTCTTTGTGTCAATCCAATATTATACTTATACACGAAGCATATAGCAATTGATTTTCACTTTGTTCTTGATCAAGTGCAAATCAATGGTCTTTGTGCGTCTTCTGTTTTCTCCACCGATCAACTTGCCGATGCCTTAACCCATCATCTTTTGCGATAACATCTTCAACAACTTCGAGTCAAGGTTGGCTTTCTCCGCGGGGCATGCATGATAAGTAAATCACAAAATATAGTGTTACACAAGTTAATGAATTATAAGAGAGTTGTATAGTCTTTATCATTCTTTCCTTTTGTGTAAGCTTAATGTGTATACATATAATTAGCTTTATCAATTAATGACATGTTTACTTATCAGGAGTAGGAAATGGGAGTGGAGAATGGGAGTCAATCCCTTATTTATTTGCTATTTTTTCTTTTCTAGAATGGAAGTGAGAATGGTGATCCCACACTAATTTGGGATTGAGGAATGTGATTGGCAATCCCATGCCCCCTCTGGATTATGACTCTCATTTCTACTATTAACATTAAAATATCATTTTATTCTTAGTTTATTTGCAAAAAATTGTATTAATAAATAATAACAACCTATATTAATTATTTTTATTAACTAAATATAAACTATTTTTATTAACTTAATATTATATAAATATTCTAATTACTATTAACATTATTAGAGTAAATAAAGAACTTTTTTTTTACTATAATATATTATTATGTTTCTATTTTTATATTTTTATACTTTACTTATTTTAATTCATTTTTTTTAACTCTTTTTAATTTTTTTAAACAAAAAATTACACAATTTAATTTTATTGCCTTAGTATCATAATGATTATTTTATTTTGGATTAATAATATGACAATAAATATAAAAAAAATTAATCTTATTTTTAATTTTTGAAAACACAATAAATAAAGGGGCATACAATTAAATTTCCAGTAACTAATTCCGATCCTGTTCTAAGTAAACACATGAATAGGATTGACAGTGATTCCAACTTCGATTCCTGGAACTCAAGTAAATAGCATATTCTAACTTCGAATCCAATCCACTCCGAATCCTACCCACTTCAATTCATACTCACTCCGATTACGCCTAAATAAACATGCCATAAGATAATCAAAACCATTCACAAAATTTCTCTCTCTACATTTCATTTAAAATATAGGGAAAGAGACAAAATATAGACATTTCTTTCCTCTTTTTTCCCCCTAAGGTTTAACTATATGCATTACGACATTTTGGTACTTGAACTTCTAATCTTAGCATATTAATCATTCAACTTTAGCTTCTTCTTTTTTTTTTTTTTTTCCACTCTGAACTTTTAGTTCTTGACCCTAAAGCTAATGAAAGATTCTTAATTAAATTTAACAGAGATCGATAATAATTTCCGAAAATCTTTAGAAATACTTGTATTTAGTGCACGATGTTATAACTTTTTTTAAAGAGTTTTTAACATTCTCACAAATGTTTTTCACTTAATTTAACTATTTTTATGAATAACTTTATAGCCATCGTGTGATAGGCACGTGATAATTCCTGCGAAACTTCGTAAGGTATGTAACTTGTGACTTGATACCTTTTTTATTAGAACTTTCATCTACATTCCTATTTAATTACTAGTCGAAAATTACAAATGAGTGCTACATATATATGTATGTACAAATATATAATACGTTCTCAAATACATCATCTATTCAATTAATATTAATGAAAACTTCCTTCACATTAAGCACACAAGAAAAAAATTACTCAAAGGAAACATTGTTTTAAGATACTGAAAGATACATATCTGGTTATCGGAGTACCATAAAGAATCGTGAAAATAAAATCATCAAAGTAAATATATGCTACGAAGACATTTATATCTTGTTGTTATCCTTTACACGACTACAGAAATGAAACTGGAAGTGTGTAAGGTACGTATTGTATAAACTTGTTTATACATATATGTACACACATATATATATATATATCTATGCATTTAGTTGTTTCCTCCCCACCCCAAAAAAAAAATAATAATTAAAATATTGTATTGGTACTTAATTTTTGTGTTATTCCATTGCACCGAAGATGTATATAATCATTTAGGAAATCTATCTGTTACTAATTAATTATATATATATATATATATATATATATATGCAAATTACAACTAATTTGGTCTAAGGAGGCATATTTGATTTGGTTTATTTTTGCGTTATGCCGAAGATAACTTGAAACAGAAGTAAAATAATAAACAAATAGACAACCCCCCAAGCGTTTAAGAATCCCCTTTCAAAGAGAGCATCAAAGGGAATGGTAATACCGAAATTAATATCCAAAAGCCATATGAATTGATTTGGAGTTTAATTTATTAATTTGCCCGCCTTCAAAGTCAGATCAAAGAACATTAATCATGGATTAGTTTATTTTTTTTCTTCTTAAAATAATTCTTAGGAATGTGGTACATAGAACTTTCCTTATATGTATACATATTCTATAAGTTTATAACTCATTTAGATTTAATGAAATGAAAAAGAAAAAGGAAAATCAAGTCAAAATTCAACTCGCTTCTATTTTAATTCATTATGTCTCCTTTGGTCGTCTTTTTAATTTCTTAATTAAAATACTACCCAATTATACCTTACCTAAACCACATTGGTAGACGAGCAAGTCCTATAAATATCGCACAACAAATGAATTTAAGGAAACAAAACACGCAAAGTGGAAAATTAAACGGCCGGCTCTTCTTCCTCTGATCTTCTTCTTCCCCTCCTTTTATATATATATATATATATATATATATATCACAATATGTTCTCTTGAGAAAGAGAGAAAAATAGTTAGTTTGTCAGATTATATTGCCCGCCATACCCTAAAAGTTGTCCCTAGCTCTTATTTTTGATTAAATAAGAATTAAGAGCAAAACAATCACATATCTATCTAAATAAGTATTAGAAATACAGTTATAAATAATCATGCATCCAGGGAATCAGTGGGGATCGGCATCGTTCGAGGCAGGAGGAGAGGAAATAGACGTGGTCGATGGAACAACAAGCCGCGACAGCGAGTGGGACATGTCGGCGGTGTATCACGAACAGCAGCAGCAGTATGAGCAGCTGACGGAGACACAAAAGAGCTGGCTGTTGGAGCCAAATTACAACAACAAGAGGAAGAAGAGCAAGTATGTGGACTTTGGGTGCATTGTGTGCAGCTACAAAGCCGTAAAGTGGAGCGTTTTTGGGATTCTCTTGGCTTTCTGCGTCATAGCTCTTCCAATCATCATCATCAACACGCTTCCCAAAGCCAAACCCACCATTCTACTCCTCCTGACTCTTACTCTTTGGCTCTCCACGAGGCCCTCCTCTTCTTCAATGCTGAAAAATGTAAGTTTCCTTTTATTATTAGGGCTTTACTTCTCTCTCTCTCTTCTATTTTATCTTTATATGTTTCCTTTTTTTTTTTTTTTTGAAAATTAAGTATCTATTAATTGACCAATAGAGGATTCTTTTCTTCTAAAACTTTTGTTTTCCTTTTGGATTTTTAGCATTTGTGTCCCTGAATTCTTGTGGTTTGGCATTTTCCATTCTTAAAATTTTTTTCCTATTGATTTAGTCCTTGAATTTACAAAATACTAGCAAATTTAGTACGCCACTATATACAGTTTTTTTAGCACTTTTGCAGTTGAAAAAGGGAAAATAAAATTAGGTGGCATTTTTTAATCACCTAATCTAATAGATGAGCCAATTTTTTTAATCTAGGAAATGAGCATTTGTTATTTTTCAGATTTGATCAATCAGTGATTGATTCATTATCAATTAATGATTGACTATGAGATTTAATAATTTAGGTTATGATATTGATTATTATGTGGTCAATCACTAATGCTATATAAATATATATGTTGAAGGACCATCTTTTTTCTTTTTTTCTCCTGATAAAATTAATGTTCAAATGTCACTGATAATGATCGATCATTATTATTTATTGGTTGGTTTGTTCTAATTATTTGTCAAGTCAACAATTATATATATATTTTTCGAAAGAAGTCGATAATTATATTTGTTCGTTCCTATATATATATATATATATATATCACTGATTTCAAATGCTGAAGTAATTAATTTTCATACAAATATAGAGACCAGCTCATGACTAATGAAGTTAAAATTATATTTAAGTGCAAGTAAATGTACATTGGCTTTCACAACCGTGTGCTGCGGGTGGGTCGCAAAAATTGAATAGTAATCAATTAGTCATTTTTTTTGGAATAATGACTAATTGGCTAATTAATGTTCGAGTTTTGTTCCTCTGTATAAAACCAATAGCACGCAGGCAAAATTTTTAATAGTAAAATACTAACACTTGCAAGTCTAAAAAGGCACCTTTTCTCTTGAAGCTAATCGCGTGCATGCCGTATCAAATATAATAAAACATATATTATCATTTTTCTATCATGCTCTTTTTCTTGTTTCATTTTCATATATTGAGGCGAATGTTTGCACCTATTGGGATTTAGAGAGATTTACTTAACTAAGTTTTGGTGAATTATAATTAATTATACATGTATATACACACATATTATTGCTGTCAGCGTATACAAGTTCTGGCTTACTACTTTTCTATCTTTTCTAGTTGAAGCTATAAGCGTCTCTCAAATATTATTTATTGCATAAACTTCTTTCTCTCTCTCTATATGTGTGTGTGTACGTATGCAGCATAAACCTAATATCACCTGTCCACACGCACTTGTTCTTAGTTTGTGACTATCTAACTGAGAACATATTTCCTCTATTTGGCTAGCTAGATTCTAGAAGATAATTATGATTAGTTTAATCTATCCTTTAGAAGGCATGACCATAAGAGCAATGCTTAGGGTATCAATGATGTTTAATAATATCACATTAAAAAAAAAAAAAAAAGAGTTGCACAAAATTAATTTTGGTATTCTGAAAATATATATTTTCCCAAGGCAAGACTAGCTAGCAAATATTTGTTTGTTCCCATCACTCATTTGACAATATAACATGCCTATTTCGTAGGTCCAAATGCTGAAAATGATTTTTATGCAAATATAATATATGCAGACCAGCTCATGACTAATTGAGTCACACTCAGTGTATAGTTGGGATGCAGTTGTAAAACAAAGTTATAATTATATGTAGTGTAATCATATCTACTATATTGGCTTAGTTTTTCAACACCGTGTGGTGTGGGGTGGGTCCCAAAAACTGAATAATAATTAGTTATTTTCAAGTTGATGTTTAGTTTTGATCCTTCTATATATATATATATATATATATATATTAAATCAATAGCATGCACGCTACTATTTAACAGTAATACTACACTGCAAGTAATCTAAAAGGCACCTTTTACCAGGTCTCTAGAACTTGCATGCCATATAAATATAATTATCATGCTTTTTGTTTCATTTTTAAAATACGGAAGCTAATGTTTGCACCCGTCGAAATATAATGAAATACTATATACATATATATATGTATATATCGTTGTCAACGTTAAACATGCCTTCATAATTTGGACTGGTTTTCTATCTTTTCTGGTGTTGAAGCTAGAACAAGTCTATCTCAAATATAATATTGTTTATTTTAGAAACTTCTACACATATATATAGCTATATATACCTAGAGCATAAACCAAATATCACCTGTCTTCTTGCATTTGTTCTTTGTTTGTGACTGTCTGGCATTCATATTTCCTCTATTTGGCTTCCTATAACATAGAAGATAATTATTGTTAAATCAATCAATTTATAAGCACAATGCTAAGGATACTAATATTATTGAACAATATCATACTGAAACAAAAAGTGAGTCGCATGCATAATATTACTCGTAGTGTTCTATGTCCATCGTCATACATGTTAGATTATAACATGTATTTCTTGATAAGACTAGAATGTATGTGCGTGATTTATTTATTGATGATTACAATAATCTAGATCGATTAATTAAAAAATTTATGATAGTAGCTAATTTGACGCAGCTGGGAGACTTCCAAAGAGTAATGGGATTCCATGGAGAGGGAACTCCGGTCTAAATGACGGAAAAGATATCACAGATCAACTCAATGGATCAGCAGGGTTGGTGGGAGAAGACAACACGAAATTCCATTTTCCGATGGCTTATTCAATCACCATGTTGAGCTGGAGTGTCATCGAATACGGTCACAAGTTTCAGAGTATCGGAGAGTATAACCACGCCAGAGAACTCATCAGATGGGGCTTCGAAAATTGATAAAATTTGTTGTCAGTTATATACACACATATAAGTACTGTATATATAGTTAAAAATCTAGTCAAGTTAAACAGGTTTCTTAAATGTCTAATATTTTGTTTCTTTTTTTTTTTTTTTTTGGTTCCACGTTGGTGGAGGACAAAATGGCTCCACAACTCCAAATGACGAAAACTGCTGGCAAAAACCCGAAAACATGGACTACCTGCGACCCACCCAAATTTGCTATGAAGGGCCAGACTTGGCAGGGGATATGGTAGCCGCCTTTGCTGCAGCCTCCATCGTTTTCCAAGACGACAATGCCTATTCTCGGAAACTCGTTAGAGGTGCAGAAACCGTGTATGCCTTCGCTAGAGACGGATCCAAGCGGCGATCCTATAGTCATGACAACCTTTACATTTCACCCTATTACAATTCCACTGGCTACTATGACGAGTACATTTGGGGTGCTACTTGGCTCTACTATGCCACTGGAAATGCTACCTACATTTCTCTTGCAACCACTGCCGGCTTTGCTACAAACTCAAAAGCCTTTTCCAATATCCCAAACTTGAGCGTGCCGAACAAGTGACCCGCCGCCATGCTCTTGTTAACCAGGTTAAATCAAGGAGATGTACACAACATCCTTAAATTTATAGTACCGATATTTTCATAGATACTAAATTTTATTTTTCCCCCTCCTTGATCAGGTTTAGGATGTTCTTGAGTCCAGGGTACCCATATGAGGACATGTTGCAGATGTACCATAATACAACGGGCCTTACAATGTGTAAATATTTCAAACGCTTCAATGTCTTCAATTTTACTCGAGGTGGATTGATCATGCTCGATCAAGGAGGGCCACAACCTCTTCAATACGCAGCTACTGCTGCTTTCTTGGCATCTCTCTACGCCGATTACATGGACGCCATCGGTGTTCCCAGTTTCTACTGCGGCCCCAATTATTTTTCACTACTTGATCTGCGCAACTTTGCCACCTCTCAGGTTCCCTCTCTTCTTTGCTCTACATGCTCTAATATAAGAAAAAAATTAACCAATTAGCGAAGTGAATTCACTAATTAAACAAAAATATGAACATGTTCTCAATTGTTGATTTGTGCTTAATTATTGGAAATGACAGGTGAATTACATCCTAGGCAATAACCCCATGAAAATGAGCTATGTAGTGGGCTATGGCAAGAACTTTCCAAGGCATGTCCATCACCGTGGCGCGTCGATACCCAGCGACAACAAGTACTACTCATGCACCGGCGGCTATGTGTGGCGTGACACACGTAATCCTGATCCTCACAACATCACAGGCGCTATGGTTGGTGGCCCGGACCAGGTTGATCGGTTCAACGACAAACGCAGCCACTATATCAACGAGCCGACAATGGCGGGCAACGCGGGGCTGGTTGCTGCACTCGTGTCTCTCACAGAAAATGGTGGTAGTGGCATAGACAAGAACACCATGTTCTCAGCAATTCCACCACTTAGTCCACCGAGCCCATCACCACCACCACCATGGAAGCCATAATCAACTACTTTGAAAGCAAATATTTCCGTTCTGTACCGTTTCTAAAGCCTTTTATACTTGCACAAATATTTGTACCTCACTGAGACTTTTTTTTTTTTTTTTTTTTTTAAAGCTCACGTCTATATATAACAAGCTACAACCACTGAATTATTTGTTCCTTCAAATGTGAGAAACCTGTAAGTTGAGCCTAAATAAAACATTTTACCTTGACTCCTGTATGCATATGGCATATATATATTTATAAAATTATCTGTCGCTTAGTAGTTATTAGCTTTAAATTGATTTTATGTAAAGCTAGCACTTTCTCTCCTAAAAAGGACGATAAATACTTTAAAAATAAACAAATTAAAAAAAAAAAAAAAAAGGAACGTGGGTAGTCCACCCTCAACCATGACATGATCTTTAGCATTTTGTCTCCTATATGAAAAAAAAAAAAAAAAAAAAAAAAAGGAGAGAAATTTTCTCCTCAAAAAAAGAAAAGAAAGATCGTAATTCTATATATGTTAAGACATGAGTATATATGTTGAAGAATTTTCAATGATTACTCTTATTTTGTAATCATAGATGATTACAAATTAAATCATAAAAATAAATGCATTCCTTGACTAACATTTGATAATATGCCATTTTATATAACATAGCAAATTAATCAACCTGTTAACTTTTTCAAATATAATAAAAATATATATATTTTATGTATTTTGAATTGAGAAATTAATGTCTGGTATAGAATCAACCAAGACATGATTTTTTGTTTTTTTAATTTTAAAGTAAGTGACCCACAAGCTATTGCCAAGTGACCAATGGCACCTACTCGTGTATATAAAACTCAACATTAGATTCTTATATTTTTCATCCCCTAATCATTTCTTATATTCAAAAATCTCGTCCCATCTCGTAATTACCAAAAAAAAAAAAAAATCACATGACACGAATAACAGTTTTTCATAAGATCTACAAAACTCCTAATTAGGGATGATGGAGAAACCATTGAAACTTGTCAAGAGATAGGCAACAGAGAAACCTCATAGTGCCATAAGTTTGGTTGGTGGTAGACTATTTTGCAGCTCTTGTCAAAGTGTCAGGGATTTTTTTTTTTAACTTAAATTTTTTTTTTTTTTTGGTTAGGAATAAGCAAGCCACCTACCTAAATTATTCCAACGGACAATACAATGAGCAACTCCTTAAGAAATTCCGGAAACCAAAAAAAAAAAATCAAAAAAAAATCAAAAGAAAAAAAAAAGTGGATTCAACCCAAAATTTGATCGCCTAAAGCTTTGATTTCTTTTTCGTTCTTTTTTTGTTTTGTTGTGTTTTTTTTTTAGAATGAATTCCAGCATATACACACACACAATAATAGTAAAATTACTGCTCGATCATGTTGATATATATTATATATGTGCAATGATGGATCCATACGTTTGCTTTATGTTAATTAATTTTTTTGAGGGATATGTTAGTTGGTGTCTAATAATCATTTCCATGTCTTTGCTGCTCCAACGTAGTTTCATGTTAATTAAATTTTTTTTAGGGATATGTTAGTTAAATTTTTGTTTATAGGAAAACTTACGTGCACTATGCAAATTACATAAAATATATTTGAGTATACTTGAGTTGGTAATTGGGGAGTAATATGTGAAAATTGAAGAATTTAGAAGTCTATAATATTTTGGGCAATTCAAAAATGATTTCGGGCAATTAAGAGGTAATACCTGTACTATTTGAGAATATATGGGATGCTTTTCAATTTTTTAAGAATTTCTAATACAATGCAAAATCAAATAATATTTTGTATAACAATAATAAAATACATATGGTGCACTAAACATGTCCTTATACAGATATTTTATTAAACTTACCAGCTACACACCAGTTAATAATATGTTTTAGTTCAACTTTTTGTGCCGTCGTGCTCCTGTCTTTTTCCTACCTTCTGATTGGCTCTTGAGAAATAAATAATGTACATGTACAAGATCAATGGCTTTAATGCTTTATGGGACTTGTCCTTGCATTTCTTGTATTTACAAAGTTTGGGCCCTTCCCTATTTATGTACAACATACAAAGAGAGAGACTTATACCAAACATATTAAAAACAATGTTAAGGAACATATTGATACTTACTAATAAAATATAGGTCTCGAAATATAAGGTTCCCCAATGAGATTTTCCTCTCTTTTTGTGTATTGTTTAACATCACTATTGTCATAAAGTATTTTTCATGTATTAAGTATTATTTCGTAGTTGTACTAATAATTTTTTTTAGAGGGAAGAAAAAATAAAGAAATAAAAAGAAAACAATTTTGTACTATGTAGGTCCATCTTCTTAATTCGTTGCTTGGTACCACTCTTTTAGTTAGATTTATCTTCAACTACCACATGAATTTTAGCTTAAGGTGAAGGAAACGTTGCTTTATTATTTTAAGGACAATAGAGACAGGCAATGCAAAAATTTAAAGAAAAAAAAAATCCACATGATGATGATGTGGCCTGATTAAAAGAACTATTTATTCTTTTAAATACATGTAAAAAATAACACGACACGATAGAAGAGAGAACATAAAAAATTAAAAAGCTATGACCAATTTTTTAAGTGTCACCTTTTTTTTTTTTTTTTTTGTGTGGATTGTAGTGAATGGCCATTAATCGTTAAATCACATCATAACTTTTCATTGGACTAGGTTGCTTTAGATTTCTAGTGCATTCAAAATGAATGAAATAAATTTTGAAATCTTATGTTAGTCCTGCCTTCTAAAAATTAGTACGGACACCACAATAATGTAGTAGTTTATTCGATTATCATTTAGGTCCAATCCAAATTATTATAATTAATTTTGTAAGTAATACATGAATGAGCAGGTTACCCTACTCAGAGTCTAAAAATTTAGGTAATCTTCTAGCTTACTATTGCGAATAGCAAGAGCCAGGGTCCAGAGGAGCAACTCTTCCTGGTCCGGCTACCGGATCAGCGGCAATTCCTCTTTGATTCAACAAACACCTGAAATGCGCTGCCTTCCTGTGACCTCCCTCGGATCTTTGGCCAGCTTATCATAAGGTGTCCATAGCAGCTCTTCAAAACAATATCGAAAAACAAGACGTAAGAAAAATCTATATTTTGTTGGCATAAGATTCCTGGTAAAACACAAGAAATGCAACAATGCAAGTACCTGCAGCAGCTGCAGCACGGGGCCATATGGTTTGTTGAATATCGGAAGCATCGATGTGTTCACCCCACATGCAAACCTCACCCCCGATAACTAGATTTTGTTGGCTTGGATTTGTGATGTTTTCAAGTGGTTCATTTGAATAGAAACCTTGCCATTCAGCATCTAAATGGTCCAAATACCACTTGTCCTAGTTACTCACTATGCACCTCAACCCGGCTGCCACTGCTTTCTTAGCGACACCGCCTCCAAGCCTGCCATTAAAGTATCAAGTGCACATAAATTCGTGACTATATTTCTAGATTTTAGAGAGTTTAATTAATGTACCAGTTGTGCACCACGGTCTTGCGGCTCAATCTATTGCCAAAGTTATTGAACGTCTCTTCCCTGTAAAATTTTTTATATGAGTAGATAAGATGTAAAACTAATGTCTTTCTCTTTTTTTCTATCTTTTTTTTTTTTAACTGAAAAACATTGCACGTAAGTTTCATACCAGTTAACAATTTCATATCCATAAGACAGAGCTATATTTTGTGCTCTCAAGACAAAGTATTCGTACGCTTCAGATCCATTAATACCATGCTCTCTTAGCCTGCACAACATGATAGGCGATAAGCAATGAAGTTTCGGTTAATTTGTCTTCCTTGAAACTTGAATTCTAAAAGGCTATGAGAATTAGAGTACAATCTTCTCTGGATAATGCGAAAGGGTAAAAAAAAAATGAATGAAAAAACTGTTTAAAGAAACTAAATATGACCACTTCAACTGTAATAACTAAATTTTCTTCAATACAGTTTCTTGTAGAGAAGTTTAAGCTAAACCATAGAGGTAGTTGTGTAAAGGTTTTTGAATGATTTTATGAGATCTTATTAGCTTTATAAGACTCGAAAATGAATGATTGGGTTAAGCAAATGACTTTTTAGGTAAAAAGAGGAAGAAAACCCACGATTTTATGATTGGTCAAAGAAAGTCAACGAAAGTCAAAATTTGACCAAAAGAGTTAAAGTTGACCAAGGAGGTCAAGTTTGGTCAATGAGGTCAAAGGTTGACCAAAGGTAGTCAAAGAGTTGACCACATAGAAAAATGACAAGCGGTATGGAAAATATACTGTAAAAACCAAAATTTTGATCAAGGAAATGTAGATAAGAAATCAAACTACCATAGAAAAATCAAGCACAATATATAGGTATTTTTGGGCTAAAAAGTTTTTAGCAAAAAGAAAATTTTTAGTACTGTCCATTTTCGCACAGATAAATTTTGGACTGCTATACTATGTCACAGTATTGTGTATTAGTGAGCTCAGTATCAAAAATATCTGTGTTGAATAAAAAGTGGACTGCTTTTATGAGACAAAGCCAAACAAAGCCTATGATCTCATGCATGACATCACATTGGATTATTATATCATTAAGCTTTTAATTAAAAAAAATTAAAAAGGATTAAAAATTTTTTTTGATAAGCTTGACAGCTCATGCTAGGATGGCCGGCCCCTTTGGGGCAATTTTATAAATAGGAAAACTTATGGGGTTGTTTTAAAAAGGAAGAACTAAAAATAGTTCAAAAATGCCCCAAAATCTTGCCTATAAATAGGCCATGGGGGGGGACGGTTTTTGCTGCTGAAAATCAAGAAAAAGCAGCTGAATTCTGGCCATTTTTCCTCTCCAAAAATCTGCACAATCAAGAGTGAGCTTTAGTGAAGAAAAAATTCAAGAAACATAGGGGTTTTAATGCTTGGAGTGTGAGATTTCTACTAGAGGTGCAAAACAGTTTTTGGGACAGCTTTGTGCCCATTTTTGAAGCCATAAAACCGGCTGTTAGTGGGTAAGAAATTGACAAAATCTTGTGTCAAGGAGGGCTTAGTTTGAGTGTTAGCAACCACCCCAAAATCAGCCATAAGTTTGGTGCAAAAAGGAGCACAAGGACCAGCCTTAGGGGGGGAGGTGCAAGGGAGAATTTTTGGAGAACCAACCTTAGCTCCCACTTGTGTGTTTGATCAAGGTAAAATTTTCTAAACCTCTAACTCTTTCAATTAAGCTTTTAAATTGAGATTTACATGTATTTCAAGTCAATTTTGTAAGAGGATAAGCTCAATCTATTTTTGTGCCCAAAGTTAGAACCTAGGTATGCTTGATTTAGTTTTAGGGTGGTTTGATCTTTTTGTGTGCATGCTTGCTTTACAATTGTGATTTGCATGCTAAATGATGATCTATAGTATGTCCCCTAAGCTGCCCTAGGATGGTTGTGGATGAAAATTTCATGCTAGGTTGCTAGAATGAAGTAACAATGCTTGATGTGCTTGCTATGATTTAATGTCATGCAACAAGAAAATTATCTAATGTTGATAGGCTTGCATGGCTAAGTTAGAAAATGTGTTTAAACAAAATTTACGTTAGAAAACCGCTGCATGTGTGTATTAGGGCTCCCGCGGTGGCTGGTTGAGCTAGATCTCACGTTTAGGACGTAAAACAAACTCTAAACCGAAAAACGGACAGGTTCGGATCAATCCTGACCAGTTTTCGAAAAAGTAAATTTTGAGGCCTTTAGAGGCCGAATTTGGAAAAACTCAAAACATGAAAGTTGCTCAGAACAGTTTTTCCTAAAGGGCAACTCAGACAGTTTTCCAAAATAAGGCTCCAACAGCCTTCATTTTCACGAAAATCTGAGACTAGTCTGTCCAGACCTGGAATACACGACCCGTCCGTTCAAATTAAAACTCACGTAGATACAGGCCGAACTGGGTTTTCCAGTAAACATGAAAGTTCTAGAATTTTTCGAGATCTAAAAGTTTCATGAAGAAAACTTTTTCAGATTCTGCCTAGATCTTTAAGTATAACTGGATTTACAAAGAGGGTACAGAGAACAATAAAAATTCTGTACAAGGTTTTCCAGAAAAATGAAAGGATTTAGTATTTTTGAACCAAAACTGTTAATTTGACTTCCGGAACTGTTCCAAAGGTAGTTCCGATCTTTAATAACATTTTCAAATATTTTTATGGGAAAACCCAAATTTTTATAAAAATGGATAAAGAGAATTTTTGTAAAAATGTGGTGAAAACACCCTCATTTTCTAAAAAAAAACAAGTAGAACTATAGAATTAGGTTTTCTCAAAATTGAGGTAAGCAAGAAGTTTACCATCAATAACCAAGTATTACACCCGAACTATAGTACTGGGTCCAAAGCCCAGGGTTACCTATAGTCACCCAATAGGTTACCCCTTAATTTGACCTTAGTAACCAAATAAGGGTTAACTTAAGATAAGTCACCCTAAGGGTTACCCAATGTAACCCAATGTGATACCAAGGTTAGTAAGACTAAGGGTTACCCAATGTAACCCAACATGATATCAAATTAATAAGACCAAGGGTTATCTAATATTACCCAATATTGTATCAAGATAGTAGTACTTTAGATGACCGATAATAACCAAGTAGGTTGTGGGTTACAACCAAGTTTAAGAATGGAATAATGATCTAGTCCTAAGTATCTATGTATGGACTTAGCCTACAAGATTACCCTAGGTAACTTAATAAGATAAGATCCAAGGTTGGTTATGCTAAACCACGAGGGTTACTCGTAGTAACCCCACAAGCTATTAAGAGTTATAAAGGGGACATACAACTAGGTCGATATGTGAATGTTGGTTAGGTTACCAACATTCTATAAGATCAAGATCTCTTACTTTTGTTCTTTAATATAGCAAGGGATAATCTGCAGTTGCACCCTAGACAGAGACAGCCATATCTCGGACATAAGGTAAGTACAACTCCGCCTACAGCATAGGCATTTGTTGTGATGCTTACCTAAGCATGTTAATATAGTGTTCGATGTATGCTATATTGGTTGTTATGTGATATGTTAAGCATGTGATTAATGTTTAAGACGATGCATGCTAGGCTATGTGATATGTTGAGGTATGTAGTATGAAATGTTAAGATCATGAGTATGGTACTAGTAGGTGTAACATCATGAAGCATGTTCACCCATGATTAAGATAAGACCAAGATCAAGAAATAGATCATGAAAAACAAGTAAAATGGCAAGCAAGCTTGCCAGTGTCGTACCACCCGTCCGAGGTCAGGTTGGACTATGGTTTGAGTTGGAATTGGTCTGGCCGCCCCAACCACTCCATAGTTGTGCACCAGGTACGAACACTTATATAAGGGGCCCATAAGTAAGAGGAGTCAAGATAAGATAGGAAGTATGCTATGAAAGCATAATGAAACATAAATGGTTCATGCATGTTAAGTTTGTTATGCTATTATGTTATGATATGATGCCAAGTCCTATTATGTGTTATTTTGTTGTGTCGCGGATTAACAAGTTGTACTTGCTGAGCGAAAGCTCACGTCTTATAGGTAAGCAACCTATGAGCAACGACTGATGCAATGATGGAGGAGCGTGGCGGAGCGACTGTGAAAAAGTGGGAACATGACCGCTACGCGTTTTGTATTAATAAGTATTTTATTTCAAATAGAACAAAGTTATGTAATTATGGTATATGCGTACGCAAAACATCGTATGTCAGTTAAAGTGTGTATGTTTATATGCTTGTGAAAAAAAAAAATTTTCCGCTAAATTTTACTATGTCACTAGATATGTAAGTACGGTAACGGCCTGGCTAGGCGGGTCGTTACATCAACCGCCTTTACCAGGCCAGCTAGCTAAAATTTGTTTAGAAGCGACTGTGATGCTGAAGAAAATGAAACTTTAGATTGATTTTACCATTTTTTTATGCGAGGAGTGGTCGTCCAGCAACCTGAAAAGTCAGAGACAATTGTAAAAGGTTGACATTGTTTTGAGAATACAAATTGGATAAAAAAGTTTTACATTTAGTCAACTCACATGCTAACAACATTATTTAACATTTTGACAATAGTTCTTTCAACATATCTGATACCAGTCAAGATATCATTCGGATAGTTTAAGTAATATAAGGCGGGGAGTGAAGTTCATGCACTTACTTGTATCAACTTCGTCACCTCCCAAGTGAACGAACTTAAATTTAAAGATCTTCCTAAAGTCTGAAACACAAGAAAATTAAAATAAGAAGAAGAAAAACAAGAATAATAGACAGAGATACATCTAATTGTATTTGACATTCAGGAGTATGATGTCTGTGAAAAATGAGAATAGACAAGATTTTACCTGAAAGAATTCCACTGATTACTTTGAAGGTGAATTCATTGCTAACATCAAGTGGTTCTTGGCACGTTTTTGAAGGCCACAGCAAAGGGTAACCAATCCACCTAACATTAAGACCATTGGCTAATTTAAACAACTTGATGCAAAGGGTAACTTATGCAAGCTTATGAATTTGAGTTTGTGCGTCTTCTTTTCAAGGACAATTTAGTTCTCTTTTTTAATAAAATGTCATTTACATTGTGCAGAAATAGG
The DNA here is from genome assembly GCA_025413485.1 of Ficus microcarpa. NCBI lineage: Eukaryota > Viridiplantae > Streptophyta > Magnoliopsida > Rosales > Moraceae > Ficus > Ficus microcarpa. The sequence continues at coordinate 19,663 of JAINRI010000636.1, forward strand.
TTATTTTAGTTGTTTTTAGCGCTGTTCTTTGATGCAACAGAAACATAAGTAGGTATTATTTAAGTTGAAAAATACTATGAACGAGCATGTCCTGGTACATCAATTTCAGCCAATACGTTAATTCCTCGTCTTTCAGCATAGCTGCAAATATCTAAACAAAATATTAGAACTAAATAAGAATGGTAACATACATACACACGAACAAATTTATACATATACAAAATAGAAAGAAGACAAAAATCACTTGCCTCACAATTTCTTTGGCATCTTCTATGGTATATCTTTCTGATTCAGAATAAGCACCATTCCAGAGTTTCGGATATGAAGGTATCTCCAATGGAAAAGACTGTGAATCCACGATATGCTAGTGCAACACATTCTGTTTATTTGAGGTAAAGAAAGGATTGGGGATGGCAGATCAATATGTTAACTAAAGCTTCACCTCAGTTTTGCAAGGTTTTTGAAAAGAATCCAAAAGTCCAAAGGGGTTAAAAGTGTACCAGCTTTGCGTAGGACATGGAATCGATTACTTCCTTTATCACCGGCAGTGGCAAATAATGTCGAGATGTATCTGCACATAATCAATTGATTTGCAAGACTACATCATGAATTCATTTGAAAACTTTGTTTACGAAGCATCCAACTTTGGTTACGCAATATTCTATGCCATAAGCATTACAAGTCTGTGGATGCATAGGATGACAACAAGTTCCGCTTTAGGCCTCATTTGGTAGAAGGAAATGGTGGAAGGAGCTATCTTCGGGACGGGTGGACAGGTTATTGAAACATTGAATTTCAAGCAACATATATTAAATTCCCTATAAGAAACAGAGAAGGGGGTTGAACTTGTACTTTAAAACTAACTATAACACACATCATGTGGGGGAAAAAAAAAAAGAAGGAAAACTAGTAAGACATTGATCAATGAACAGAGAAATGAACGAAGCATATCCGACGTATATCTCCTTTTTTTTTTTCTCTTTAAATGTTGAAATATACCCCTTCCCTTTTGATGAAAATATTGGTCGAATATACACATGAAGTCATAAAAGAAAATTAAAAGCATGAAGAAACAGTTGAGACATAAATGTATGGAAAGAAATTACATGAAAGGAATCACTCTGACCTATCAAAAGGCCTCTATAAGAGAATCTGGGTACATCAATAATGGTCCATGGTACCATATGAACTTCAAGTGTCTTTGTCTTAACGTTAAATCGGCATAACTGGCTGAATGTCTGCAATATTTTTGTGCCCAAATTGTAAATAATTAATCACAAATAGTCTTTCCCCTGAATGTTAAACAAACACAGAAAGAGAAAAATTTACCTGCAATCCATGTAACACTCCGTAAACCGTCTTTGCCTGCATTTTTCATTTCAAGTAAGGTTAACATTATTGTTCAACTGTTGCGTCGTGAGAATTGAGACAGAGAAGGTAGTTCAGCTTATGCATTTTCGTTGATTACAGAGCATTGCATCAAATTAAAAGTACAAAAGAAACAAAAATTTTAGGCAAAACTTACGGTAGAAAGCATACTTTTACTTTTACCGTACTAGTAAATATTGTTGTTTTTGCCGATAGATTAAGATTGTAAGGTATCATGTGTAAATATTCCAGATTTAAAAAAATTAACAAATGAAAAATGAAAAGGGCGGAAAGAAGAAGCTTTATAATTAAGGACAACAACAGACCAAAGTACAATCAAGTCAAAGAGAAAATAAATAATTGATAAAAGTAGTTCATAAATGTAGACTCTGACATTGACTAAAATGTAATATTAATGTATGAAATTATATGTAAGTAGAAAGGAAGATAAGCAGTAGGTGGAACAAACGAAGCTAGCATATGAAAAAAAAAAAAAAAAAAAAAAAAAAAAAACCTCAAGAGATGCATAGACAGGATTCCCCAAGTGATCAGGTGAAGGAATTGACAACTTGTACCACTCGTCTACTCCATATCTTAACTGCAACAACATCAACAATAACCTCTTCACCATTTCGTTTATTTCTACAATTTGAGTTATATTGCTTGTAAATGTACAAATTTAATTAAGGACAAAATGTAAGTTTGTTATTTAAAAAAAATAAGAAAAATTAATTCAGAAGAAAAATAAGAAAAAGTACAAGCAGTGGAGGGGAAAAAAAAAAGAAAAAAAAAAAAAAAGAAAGAAAGAGGAAAATGTGGGTAGGGAGTACCTCTTGATCAATGGAAGAAACGACAACGTTTAATCCCAGAAGAAGGGAGGAAGAAGAGTTGAGGAAGTGGGTAGGAGGATAAACGACGTGATCGAGTTGGATGAGGGAGAGGAGTACTCTGGAGAAGGCGTCGCGGAGAATGCCGGAAACGTCGTCGTATTTGGTGGAGACATGGAAATCCTTTGGTATGCTCAGAACAGCATTACTACTACTACCATGGCTGACATCTTTAGGAAGAGGCCATATTTGAATATGCAGCTCATTATTTCCTGCTGAGCCTTTATCAACATTCACCACTTGAACCACTACCACAACTACATACCATAACAATACCAGTCTATCATTTGGGATTTTCCTTGCCATTCCAATAAACAAAAACAAAACACAATTTAAAGAATTGAAACAAGAAATGTTGCTTATACATGTACATGTATATGAATATACACACACACACACACACACACACGAAGATGAAGATGAAGATGAAGATGAAGATGAAGATGAGGCAGCCAAGATCAGAGAGAGAGAGAAGGAAGAAAGCAACGGAATGGGAAAGGGAAGGTAATCTGTGAAGGAGTTGTGTGGGCAGGTAGCTGGATATTTGGATTGATTTAATTGCCTTTATGGAGTACTTTTATATATATTTATACATAAATATTATTTTCTTCTCTTTTTGGAGTTTGTGACTTGTGACTGAGAGAGAAAGGGGAGGGGGAGAGAGAGAGAGAGAGAGAGAGTAGATACAGCATAATGGCTTTTCACTGGTGATTTTATTTCTACACTCTCGTTTGGAGAGAGAGAGAGAGAGACAACAAATATAAACCGGGCAGCGTGGCTTATCATTTCATGTGTTGTGTTTTATAAGGTTGTAAAGATCCAGACAACTTTTCCTTCAACTACAACTACTACTACTGCAATGTTGTTGTTTAGTTGCTTATCTAATCAATTAGTTCTTGGTTTGGTAATTAATTGGTATCATACTATTAATTTTCCCTTTTGTTTTTTTGTGTGTAACGTATTTGGACTAATTTACTACGATAATTACGTACGTTACAAACTAGTGGTTGAAGGAAGCTGATTCTAAAATATGCAAACAAATTCTACCATTTTCATTCATTTAAATAGGTGAAGAGATGATATCAACCTAAAAACCACCTCCATCGAATTATACCAAATTAACACTAATATTATTATAATTATTATTATTTATTTATATAAGAAAAGACTTCCATTCTCAGTGAAATATGTATGGTAATAAAAAATATATATAACGTAATTAAAACAAAATCTGAAATTACTATATTGGGTCTTTATTATTACGTTATTTTTCTGTCTATGATATGGTCATCAAGGAAAAAATAATAATAATTAGTCATTTACTGTCTGGCATTATGTAAAAATTGTCGGTAGCTGTTTTGGTCTTGTGAGGCGATGATGAACAGAACGGGTGCATGTTAGAAGTTTGTCGTTTTCATTTATTATTATTATTTTTCTTTGGTTGCCGCGTTAGCTCTGACAACTTATTCTCCCTTTTTCTTATTGGGGGGTTTTTTTTTTTTTTCTTCGGTGGGACCTCCAGCACAGTCTGTTCCGAATGGTGCTCTCAATCTCACAATTGTAATTTTGACTTCCTGTAATTTTGACCACTATCCAAGGTGCTCGTTTCATTGCAAATGAAATAAGATACCATAATAGGGTAAAAAATTAAAATGTATTGTGAAAAAAATATATAATATAAATCTTATTTAATTTTTCATGATTTGAAGTTAAAAATTATTATTTTTTCCATATTTTGACTTAAAAAAAAAAAGAAAATTATAAACTTTTAAAATTTTAATTTTTTGAAAACAGAAAAGAGAAAAAATGTAATGTAGATTTAAGAGTTTTAAAATTAAGTTAAAAAATTCCTTCTAGGAAGGTTGTTCTAAATGCGGCCTTAAATTGTAAACTAATTTGGAGTACTATGTTTTCCCATAGCAACTAGAAACAAGGTGAAAGGTAAGGTTGGCTATATAGAAAAGAGAGAGATATCCAAGTAAGATAATAATGAAAATAATGAAAGAGTTGATTTGAGATCATATTTATCCCGAAAATGGAGAGATGGGAACAATCCTGTTGATGAATGATGATGGACAACTCATAGTCCAACGCTCATGGCCAATTAATTTTATATACTATGTAACCTCCGTTTGATAAGTTCGTTGGAGATAAAATTTTTAAGTTGGAGTTGATTGATTTTTTAAAAACTAATTATAATTTTTGTTGACTTTTCAAAAAAAATAAAATAAAATAAAATCTGAAATGAAAAATTTGAATTTAAAATAAAACACCGAATGTAGCAGTAGTGTTTGGTTATGGGATTAGGAAATCTCTTTAAAATCTTGTGCCCTATTAAGTTTTGTTTTTTGTTTTTTGTTTTTTTCCTGCCATTAAAAATTTTAAATAAGTTGTATAAATATAATATACATATGTGAAAATCAATTCACAAACTTAGAAAGGGTTTTGAGTCATCAATTTAGTTGAAGCTCTCCAAATGTTTTTTTCTCTAAGTAAATCAATTTGACTATTCACATCTCTAAAAGACCATTTGGTTAGTCTACTTGAGTTGAATAATTAAAATTATTTTGATTGGAGTTAAGTTAAGTTTTAGAGTTGGGCATTTGGTTGAAAATGAACTATTTCCAATACGTCAATTGGAGTGTATGCTCCATATTCCCCCTAACTAATTCTAACAAACTTACAGACTATAGAGTTTGCAAATGTTCCAACTTCCCCAAGGTAAAGGAGATGAAGCATGCATTTGCTATATGGATTAATTGAGTTTTTTGTCTTGGAATTGAAGTGAATTGAATGTGCGTTTAATGAGGTGTTTGAATTGTTAGAGTTAAAAAGTGTAAAACTTGGAATGTGTTTAGAAAAAATATATATCATTATGGAGCTTGTTTTATTTATTTCGAAATTCTTTGTAGTTTGACCAAAAAAAAAAAATCATCCAATTTAAACTTGTATATACAAAGTTATGGACTTTTAAAATTTGACTTACGAAAATTGTGAATTTAGAAAAAGACATAAATGATTTAAATATTTTAGCTTAGGATTAAGTTGAACCTTGAAATCAAACAAGCTAGAAGTAACTCTAGAGAATGCCCAAAAGCCCAATCCTTCCTAACCCATAAGTCCAACCTAACATTATAAAAGGGAAACACCTGAAAAATACAAATTTAGAAGTCAATACACTAATATGACACAAAAAATTAACACTAGACTAGTATGACACAAAGTTAAACTAAAAATAACTATAACTTATGTCATATTGGTCAATATATAAAAAAATATGGTTATTTAAGTAATTTTCTCTTTCTTTTTAATACCCACTACAATCTCGTGCAATCGAGCAACTCGTTGTAGTTGATCACTTCTATAGGCCGTGAGCTTCTGGTCTTGTTCTTCACAAAGGTCTTTGAGAGCAAATTCAACTGAGTGATTAAACTTTGTATTACCTATTCATCACTCCTAGTGATTTGGCATTCTTTTAATACGTTTAAAATAGATTGATAAAGGATGATTTAGTCAAATAGTTTCGAGTAAATTCAAAATTTATCTTATAAATCCTAACTAAAGCTATAAATCTATATGTATAAACAACCATATTAACTATTGCTACTATTTTTCAAGTTTTTAAGTAATATTTAATTTAGAATTTTCTGTTAAATATAATTTTTACAAATTATATATATAAATATATATATTGTTAAGTTGTATCTATATAGATTTATAAAACCAATCAGAAGAAGTTGACTTTTTTTTTAATATATATGTTTATAAGTGTTTTTTTTTTTTTTGGGGTCAGCAAAAAAGAATACATGTGATTTAATCTTAAAACATATAGGACATTTTCTTAACCTACTCAAGAAGATTTAATTAAAAAAAACATATTTTAAAGCCTTGATTTTTTAATTTATTATATTTTGCAAAAAAGAACTTATTTCCTTATTTTTATTATTTGTTTCTTTTTCATAGTTTTAATTAGAGTTTATAAGATAAATTTTAAACCTATTCATATCAATGTTACCAAATAATTTTTTATTCACCCATTTTGAACATGTTATGTCAGCCATTTTATTTTTCTTTCACCTATGTCAGTTGTTTCTTTAATTTATAGGTAACTTTATAAGAAATGAGTGTTTTTGAACACTTTTATTTAATTGAGGGGTCGCATTATTTAACCACTTTTAAAAAAAATCGGGGGCAAGTTGACATCAGAATAATAGTTCTGAGGGGATGAAACGACCCGACTTTTCAGACCGTTAACTAGCTTACTTTTCTTATTTAATTTAGTCTTAACACTTATTTTTGTTCGGTTCTAAACAAAGTACACAAATTTTTTTTTTTTTTTTATAAATCATATTCGTACTACAAAAATTAGAATTACTAAAAATTTTTAACTGAGGAAATTAAAAACCTCTAGCAAATAATTATCATATTCAAATTCGTATTATATAATAATTAAAAAGCTATAACTTTATGTTAATTAAAACAAAAGAGTCTAAAGTTTTTTTCTCGTAAAGTACTCATACTAATTTAATAGTACCAAAACATTAGAACATAACTATAAATATAGTCGTTACAAAATAATTTAGAAAGTTTAAATGCGGAAATTAAATTCGTGGTGGTATCCCACTCTCTTCCTTCACCACCTCCACACAGTTTCGTCTGTCCATAAGAAGATTTAAGTAATGGGCTGCTTACCCGTGTTACCTACAGCACGAACACATGTACGTATGAGCTTTCACTCAATAAGTATAAACAATACCTCACAAAACATCTTATTAAGTCATATCATCATACGTAACAGCAAGAATATTTGAAAGTGCATGTGATCATGTGTGTTTATTTATGCTTTATTATATACATGTATTGTCTACTTAAGAACCCCTATGTCGTACCCATATGCTCGCAATCAATGGGGAGTTAGGGGAGCGACCCTCCAATAGTCTTCAAGGTTATATTTTATAACTTTCGTTCTTATCATATTCTCTCACTAATTAGAGGTTAGTACGATACTTAATCCTATCTTTTATTTGCCTTATTCTCATTAATTGTGACAATGTGTAGATTTACATATCACTATACATCTATCATTATGGCATAATTATCTGTGAGACATGCCGATCTTGTCAATGCAAGAGAAATTATGCACATCAAACACTTAGTCAAAGCAATATGTATAATTCATATACTCATCACATCATCAAGTTAAGTCATAGAAGGAGAAAATGTGTGATTTGTCCTTTTTATTTTCAGCCTCTTGTAATAATTTTGTTTTACTTTGCTTTATTTTTACATGTTTGAAATAACAAACCAGGAAAAAAAAAATAATTGTTTTGTTTTGTTTTGTTTTGTAACCTCTCATCTTGATGGTAGCATGATCAGTCAGTTAAAATATATATATATATATATATATATATAAATTTATCTTTTGCCTTCGTTTGCGAAGAATTTGTGAATGCTTTTTTGTGAAGTTCAGTGTGTTTTATCTATTTTTGATTTGTACTACTTTTTTTACTTTTTTTTACTTTTTTTTTTTTTGCCTGTTTACCGGATTCCCAAAATCACCAGTTTGTATCTTTAAGAAACAAAAAAGAGAAGAAGAAGAAAAACAAAACAGTGATATTGTACAAGCTCAAGAAAAAAAGCACACTCCTGCGATTCCACAAACCTTTAAGCTTCAATCCCCTTTTTCTTCTTCTTCTTCTTCTTCTTTTTCCTTCTTTCTTTATTAGTTTCCTTCCTCTACATCTTTTGGAAAAAAAAAAAAAAAGAAAGAAAGAAAAAAGAAAAAGTGAAAATCCATTTTTCTTACCTGGCAATTATTATTTACAAATTCACCAAATTTACATCTAACTATTTTTTTTTTTTTTTAAGAAGAAGTTTGAGATACTTGTGCTTTCATCAGCATCTAGAACTTCATCACGAAAAGAGAACAACTGCTCTCTTCATCAAGGTGATCTTCTCTTTTTTTCTTTCTATCTTTTTTTTTTCTTTTTCTTTTCATTTTCATTTTCATTTTCATTTTCATCTACATATTTTAACTACATATTTTATTTATCCGCTTATTTAGTTTGTAACATTTGGTGTTCTAAATTAAAGCATATAAAATTACCTCCGACAAAAAGAAAAAATCCATTAGTACGTTAACGTACATGCTTTATTTCTTTAGTTTCTTTTTGTTCTTTTAAATTTTTTTTAATTTGGTGGATCCTCTGTTCCTTTTAGAAATTCAAATATTTTCCTTCTTGTTTTGGTTTTTGAATTGGGTCTTCGGTGAATTTCAATGACAGCTATATGCCCATGCCTTTTTTTATCAAGTCTTTATCTTCTTTCTCTATATTTGATTTGTACAGCTTTGTTTTATATTTTACAAGTCTCTAAACAAAATTTGAAATCTTTGACTTCTTGTTTTTTGGTTTACCTCTCATTTAATATTGGAAAATTTTGGCAGGTACTTAAAAAAAATGGCCGTAACATGTGTTATTTTTTTATTTTTAAATGACTACAAGTTATTAAAATAATAATAATTGCTTCAATTAGTTATTGATTGGTAGAGACAAATATGTTGTTCGTCCTCGAATACATTATGATCTTGTTGTTTGAGCCTCCAACTTTTTTTTCTTGATTGATCGATCCCTGAATGTAGTAAAAAGGTACAAAATAATCCTTTTTATTAACTGAGGTTATTACGGGAGATGTCGCGACAGTGAGGACCGGATCAGAGAAATGAATATATTTTTGGCGGCTTTCATGGGCTGCTAGTCGTATACGTGTCGAGGTCTTTTGTTGGCCAAAAGTACCGACCATGAGATGTCAGATATTTGTTTAATATTATTCTTTTTGATTGTCAAAAATGATTTTTTTTTTCTTTTCGCTGAAGAAGTTAAAAAAAATTTTTTTTAGGGTTATTGTAATAATTTTGTTCAAAAATAGTATATGCTACTTATTATGTTAAAAATTAATGGAAATGATCGATTTGTATTTTTTTAACAAGTTTAACTAGGATTGATCAATCAAGAAAAAGAGTTCGAAGACAACATAACTGTATACCTTTTTAATAGAAGTCAATTATTGACATTATAATTAAAAAGAAAATGTTTGACCCCTGATCATATGCATAAGTTTTAGTCTTTGTTTTCTAGTTACTTGATAGTATAATACATCTCCATATAGCCAAAGTGAACAAGTTTTTTTCTTTTTCTTTTAGGCAAACTCTCCGCTCTTCATCGAGTTGTTTTTCAATTCCTTTGTTTGTAAGTTTAATTATTTCCTTGTTTAGTTTTCAAATGTTGTTGAATTTCCTTTTGCATTAGCTTTTGATCTTACTATCACTCTTCTTATTACACAGCCATGCACACCTAAAAACCGTAAAATTAAAAGAACAATTGTGACCGCCTGTTTGAAAAATTAAAATAACAATAAGGTGATAGAGTGCCTTATTACCATTGACTGTGTAATTTTTAGAACTATTTTGAACTACACAGTTGTAGCCGGTGGGCCATCAACTGGAGTATTTGTTTTACCATGACAATAACGTAAAGAGAAATCAAGTTCAACATGTAGATGTCAACATTTGTTAGAATATAAAACTATTATTAGCATACCTCCTCCTAACAACTTAAGCTTTTGAGATTAATCAGTAAATTAAAACATTATTAAGATTTCGTATAATTATATCATTAATCTATGGGCATTACTTAGGTTCTCCACACCCAATTTGAAGAACAAAAACTCCACTCCAATCTTGGCCTTAGGTATGAAATCCAACACTTTGAGAAGGAATAGAGGACAAAGAGGAAAAAAGAAACCGGTGTCGGAGGGAAACCCAGTAAAAATCGAGATAATGAAATTTAAAAAAAATGTTAAAAAAGAATAATGTCATATTAGGGAGTGTTGTCCACTTTTTTTTTTTTTTTTTTTAATTTTTATGTGGCTAAAAGATGGATTTCATTCAACCACAATGAAAAAGAGAACTAACATAGAAAGAGAGGAAAACAACCCCTCAGACAATAGACAACACCTAGGTTTGAGGTGGTATAACAGGGTTAAGGGCTGATTTTTGGTTTTTTTTTGGGGGGGGGGGGGTTTCGAATTAGGGCTTCTGATCCAGTAAGATGCCGGGTAGAGGTAAACAGAGGTGGGGAATTTAGATTTATAGTACAATGGTGTAAGATTTGTTTTTACCTATTTACCAAGGTAGGTTAATTTTCCAAATTAATTCAATTATCGTAAGCAAAGTAAATGGATAAACCCAAGCAATTCTTATGAGGTTCGATTATCCTAATCCTTGAGGCCATGCCCGACAGTAATAATCCACTAATTGTCAAACAGTTCCAAGCACGAACGGACTTATACAAACCAAAAACTCCCTCTCCTTGTTGCCGCCGGTTGTCTTGAACCAAGTCAATAAATCTATTCTACGAGATCCCCTCATTAGCTATGTTGAACTCCCTTTAACCGCTAATGCCTTCTCCCAAAGACTTTAAATCTTTCTTCGGAAAGACATAAGAATGCAACAGCTTCAAAAGTTCTCAAAGTACCATGATGAATCTCTAAGCTCACACAATACAATCTGTTTCTGAGACAATAAATAAGCAGTCACACAAAAACACCAAAAAATCTGGGATTAAAAATAATTTAAATTTTAAAGTATTTCATGATCTGTTACAACACTTTTCAGAAACTTTCTGAAATTCAGATATGGAAATTTCCTTCATAATCCAAATTAACTTTCATTCATAATTGCTACTAATAAATCATGAAAAACATTCAAGAAACTCCATAGATAAAATCTTCTAACCTTCCAGATTTCAAATGCAAGATTCTTTTCTTTTTGGGATAGTTTGAATTTTTAATTTAAATAGGATAAGAAAACCTACTCAAATTAGAAATCTTCTTTTAAATGAAATCCCAAGATAATCTCCAATTTAATACACCCAATCATCCTTGATTTTTGTCAAAGCAAGTAACTTACCTAACTTTCAAAACAAGCAACTTTCTCAATAAGCAGCTAGACACATCTTCAAAAACATACTAACTCCTAAAACTAACTAACAAAATACTTTTTTTATTTTTCTAATAAAGTTACTATAAATGCCAATATACACAAAAAAACCTAACAGATGGAAGTCTCCTTGTCTTTATAAATTATCATTAGAAACTCCTTGTCTCTATAAATTATCATTTTTCTAGTTTATGTCGTATTAGTTTTGTTACATTAACTTATAGAATTTACAATGTATAACCTACAAGTACAGTTATTACTTTTCTTTTCTATTTATTCATTATGTACTTGTCTGCATTACGTGTTCGTCCAACTTCATGTCTGCGCACATTCCAAGCAACTAAACATTATTTTCACTATGTTTGTTTGTTTTTTTTTTTTTTTTTTTTTTTAATTATCATTTCCTTTCACCTCAATCTCCTGTGTTCATAATATCTACCATTTTGTGCTGTCCTAGCAACAATCAATTATACTACTTTGCCTCCACGAGTATAAATTCTCACACCTATTGGCAGAGGCTGATAAAATTTTTTATGAAGGCTGTGAATTATACATCATCATTCAAGATAAATTAAAAAGCTAAAATTTCTCGTTTTTTCTCTATCTGTATCGTTAGTGTTATTCTCCCCACCCATTTACTCTGGTTGTGATATAGTTTATTTTCATTTTCAAGTTCCGAATTCAAATAGCCATTAAAATAATACAACAATTTAATTTATATTGAATAGTAAGATTTACTAAAGTTTCAATATGGTTACTTATCATTATTTAACTGAAAATTATGTACCTACTTTGATCGCATATTTATTTTCAATATGGAGAAATATGATAATGTTTGTTTGGGTTACTCATTTCACATATGAGTGAAAATTTTCCTAAAAATGTTTCGCTATTCTTCCCTCCACTTCAAAAATGAAACCCTTTCATTTTTCAAATGCAATTATACATCATTTTATATTATTTTTAATTTTCAAAAGTTTTTTTTTATTATTTTTTTTATTTACACTTTCAAACACTATCTCATTCTCAATATGGAATGATTCTCTAATTTCACACAAAAAAATTTAGCCATTTTGGGATACTCATTTCCCGAATAAGCTAATTTTGCCAAATATCTATTATACTACTCTTCTCACAACTTAAACATAAAACTCTTTCATTTTTTAAATTCAAGACTACAAAATCAAATATCATTTTAGAATCTTTTCCATTTTCCATATGAAATTTTTTTATACATTAATCAATCACCATCTTATTCTCAATATAAATGATTTTCTCATTTCATTCAATAAATTCTCTCATTTTTTAATTTGAGCATTATACCCAACTTGGAAAATTTTCATGTTTTGAATGAGAAATTTATTTCATTTCTATGTGATGATGATGTTTAGATGTGTTAATAAATTTTCCTACTAAGATACAAAAACATCCCAAATGATTTTCTAAAGTCATCTAATTCTCACTATTATAAGCAAATATGTTGACAATATCACAATTGGGGGAAGAGTTCCAGATTGTTACAATTTGATTCTTAAATGGTACAGTACAATTTAAGTTTGAGAATATGATGTCCACCCTTTTTTCAAATAGTGAATAATGGTGGAATAAGTCAAGCAAAAACACTGTTTTATCCATTTTTCCACCCATTCCTAAGATGAAAATACTAGACAAAAAGGGCCTTCATAAAGTACCATTTAATAAGATTTATTCACATTCTCTTTGTCTTCCGTGAATGCACTACTCCTAATACAATTGAGGGATATGATGAATCAGAAGGGTCTTAGAAAGAATCCTGGCTGCAGTTGGATTGAGGTGAAAAATAAAGTGCACATGCTTCTTGCAGGGGACAAATCGCACCCTCAAGGAGGCCAAATTGTTGAAAAGCTAAATAAGTTGAGTATGGAGATGAAGAATTCGGGTCAGTTTCCCAACTTCAACTTTGTGCTTCAAGATGCTAAGGAGCAGGACAAGGAGCAGATTTTGTGTGGGCACAGCGAGAAGTTGGCGGTGGCATTTGGGCTGCTGAACACCCCTCCTGGTTCTTCCTTGAGTATAATTAAGGACCTGAGAATCTGTGGTGACTGTCATGCTGTTATAAAATTTATATCCGGTTTTGAAAGGAGAGAAATTTTTGTCCGAGACACTAATCGCTTCCATCATTTCAAAGATGGACATTGTTCTTGTGGGGATTATTGGTAACAAATGAGCCTGATTCCAGTCAGAGATTGGTGCCTCACAACATGGAGTGTTTAATGTGATCAAGCCTTTCTTGCAGCACAACGTCGAGATGAGAAGAAACTCAAGAGAGAGTACATGAGTAGTGTTATGAAGGTGAGGGAACTAAACTGCATGTGAATACTTCCATGACAAGATCAAAAGTGGTAAATAGAGAAAGAAAAGTGACAATGATGTTGTTGCTTGGTTCTGTTGAATTTGAAGCTTCCAACAATAGAGCAACAGACCACTCTATCAAAGTATACTACATGTTACCAAATTAGAACTTCGCCATAAGCTCGTTGGGTCCTTAAGAGACTCTGATAGGATCCGGATCAGTAATTAGTTTGTTAGTAGCGTAACCAATTAGTAAGGTTTGTTAGGATTCAGTTTAGTATATAAGGGGAATGGGTAAAGAGTAAAGGGTATGGATTGATTAGAGGGAAATTGGGGAAACCCTTGGGAGAGCTAGCAGACGTCCATTATGATTTAGACAGCTGATATTGATCAAGGACAAGCATACTAAAAGGTAACCATGTCATTACAACAATAATTGACAACTTCTTGTCATTACATTATTAAAGAAAATTTTCCATGGAACATACTGTAATATCTGGTTTCCATGTTGCTAATTCTTGTAGAGAATTAATACATGTGTGGTTATGTGATTTTATGAGTAAAGTTCAGTCCAGAACTTTCAGATGTGTTTTGTGAGTTTTTATAGCTCAAAAAGGCTTAAAACTGATATTTCGGACGATAATAAGTGAAAACTGATCATTTTATGAAAAGTCAAAATTTTGACCGAAAAGTCAACCGTTGACCCGAAAAGTCAACGTTTGACCAAAATGGTCGAAATTAAGAATTATGAATTTTAAGATCAGTTTTTCACGAAAAAGATTGCCGAAACTCATTTTTATTAGCAGATAATGAAAATGAGACTTCGGTTATCCGCTTTTCAAATCCGGCGATTTTTCTGAGTTCATAGAGCAAAAAGGGTTTGAGAAAACAAGAAAAAGATTTTTCGACCCAATTTTCCGACGGCACGTCAAAAATCCAAAAACTGTAAAATAATATTTACAGTATTGGAATTTAAATTTTTGAACTCGACATTTCAAGATTTTCAGTCAAAATCCAAGCTTTGGCTCAAAGAAAAGTCTAGAACAAAGTTTGTTCTTATCCAAATTGTGTGGTGGCCCAATGATCACTTGCCATGTGTCCAAGCCAACTCATTAATAGATGGCTTCCACTTTTTCCCCCCTTGTTCGACCAACACAAGAAGTAAGAACAAAGAAATCTTGTTCTTGAAGTTTCCTTAAGATCTCTATAAATAGATAAGCCCATATTCCCTTTTATTCACAAAACACAACTAGACTCTTGCATTTTTCTTTCAACAAATCCGAGAGAGAGAGGGAGAAGGAGAATCAGAAATTTTGTGAGCCAAAGTCCATCTTTTTGCTTCGGGTGGCTTAGGGAAACCGAGGGAGAGGAAGAGAAATTTTTGCAGCCCTTTGTGAGCAGCCTTGCCGTGTGTTGGTGCAGGGAAACCGAGGGAGAGAAGACCAAATTTCAAGGGAAAAATTTGGGGCCAAACTTCGGGTTAGCTAGCCGAGTCTTAGGGAGAGTTTGGGTGAGTTTGGTGTGTGTTTTGAGGCTTGATTTTGCCTCCAAGCAAGCTTCGGGTGGCTTGTGAGAAAGGGTGAAAAATTTGTCCAACTTGGGCCATTCCTTCTTGTGTGGCCGAGGGGAGCAAGGAACCAACCAAAGGGACCAAAAAAATTTTGGTATTGGTGCACCACAAGTTGCAGCCGAACCATAGGACCAAGGGGGCAGCCATAGGAGCAATTCGGTTTGTCCAAAACCAAGGGGCCGAAAACCCACACCTTTGAGGTAAACCCTAAAACGTTTTCTCAAGTTTTAAATTGAGTTTTAAAGCTTTGATTATGTGTATTGTTTCAGCCAAAAAGTTGTAAGGGCTTAAGCCCATGTGTGGTTTATTTTCTGCCCTATGATGCTTGGTTGCCGTGTGTGGTTTGGTGAGCCAAGCCGAGTGTTTGGCTTGGTTTGTGCATGGTGTGTGTGCTCGGTTTTATGCTTAATTTTGTGTTAGAATGCATGCTAGGGTGTAGTAGGCTATTGTCCCCATTTAGGTCAGATTTGTTGATGCTTGATTGGTTCGGATGTATGATGCTAGGTTGCTAGAAGATTTTGATGCATGCTTGGTTAGTGGAACCGTGCAACCCTAGGCAATTTAGGCTCGGTTTGACGGGTTGCACGAGCACGTGAGTTGGCTTAGCTAGCCGTGAGAGAACGTTAGACGCGCTGCATGAATTGAACCTAACTCCTGCAGTGGGCGGTCGAGCTAGAACCATCGACTTAGGCCGTAATCAATGAACATAAAAACCGAAACTGTCTCTCGGGTTCCCTGGGAGCAGTCTCGGGAAAACGTCCCAGTTGGCTGATAGAGGCCGAATTGGCCAAAACGTAAAACACGAAAGTTGTAGACTAGGGTGTTTACTAGGGGGTAACGCGGGCACTTTGCCAAAATAAGGCTCCAAAGGCCTACTTTTACACGAAAAACCGTAGGTGGGTCGGAAGACCCAGTTTTCAAGTTAAGCTCGGTTTGGATTTAAAACTGACACCAAATGGTAAGGAATCAGAAAAAGTGTAAAACACGAAAGTTTTAGAACTCTTCGAGGGCTAGAACTTTCGTGAAGAAAGCTTTTTCCAACTCGGAACGGATTTTTAACCACAACCTAAAATCTGAAAACGGTGCAGGACTCAACAAAGTCCTGTGCACGAATTTTATAGAACCAACTTAGGAAAATTTATTTTCGAACATAAAACGTTATTTTAAGCACGGAAACTGTCCCAAAAGCAGTTTCCGACCCTCGACCATTTTATGAAAAATTAGGCCAGGATTCACGAAAGTTTTAAAGACAAGTTAAGAAAGATAAGTTTTAAGCTAAGTCTTTTATGAAAGAGTTTTAAGTTCAAGTTTTCAAAGAAAGAGATTTTAAGTTAAGTTTTCAAAAGAAAAATGTAGAACGTATGGTAGCCGGGATTCAGCACCCGAGTTACCGGGCCTCGCCCCAAGGCCCAGAGTTGACCCCGACAAGGTTGACTTTAGCTCACTAAAAGGTTGACTTTGGTTGACCAACAAGAAAACAAGTGTTATACAAGCCCAAAGGTAGGTGTTCGACCTAACCCGATGTTTTCTAAATGGGCCAAGTATACTGAACGATTTTCCGACAAAACCCTATGGGTTACAAGAGGCTTTACGTTAGGGGGACATATAGCCGAAAACCCGCATGAATGTTGGTTAGTACCAACATACAATCGAGATGGACTTGAAGTCTGACGTACGACTTTTAATCGAGCAGGAGGAGTTCTGTAGCGAAGGCTGGACAAGGATCTGCGTAACAACTAAGTATAGACGGTAAGTACAACACCGTCTACAGCACAAGCTAATAGGATTAGACTATTAGACTCGATAATGTGCTTTGTGTGATGTGCTATGTATTCATGAGTGCAACATGAAAAATGCTAAGTGTGTAGGTATATGTTAAGAAAAGATAAGTAAGAAGCTAAGTAGAAAGATGACATCAAAAATGTATGCTCACACGTAAATAAGATTACGTAAGAGAATAAGAACCGTGTCGATCCACCCGCGTCAGGTCGGGTCGGACTGTGGATTGAACTGGATTTGGTTTGGCCGCCCCAGACAATTCATTAGTCGCGCGCCGGATTCGAACACGTAGACAAAGGGCCCATAAAATATAATGAAAGATAATGAAGCATAAGATGACCTATGCATGCTAAGTGTTATATGTATGTATGTTATGTAGGTATGTATGTTATGTGTGTATGCTATGTATGTATGTATGTTATGTAAGTATGTCATGTAGGTATGTGAGGTTAAGTTATTGTGTGTTAATGTTTTATTGTTGTTATTTGTTTTACGGCCTAGGAGTTGTACTTACTGGGCCTCAAGCTCATTGTTTTAAGTTTGTGCTGTAGGTAAGTCGCCTGTCAGCTGATGATGATGCGGTGGGGAGTAGCGGGTCAAGCAATGTAAAATCGTGGTATATGGAGCCGCTACGCATTTTGTATGGTTTACACTTATATAAGATAAGATACTTTTTATAAATAATAATTAGTATATTATGTACAGAAACAGTATTTTAAGTTATGTACATAGTTTTGTGTACTATATAAAAAAAAAAAAAAAAAATCCGCTGTGTTTTCCAAGCTAAGTAAGTAAATAAGTTTATGTATGAATGAATGTATGTACGCAAGGGTAACGGCCTACGCTAGGTGGGGCGTTACAAGAGTTGGTATCAGAGCGGTTTCCTCGCGACACGATTTTACAATTGCCTGACATCGCCTCCACCATTGCAAGTAAGTTTAGATTTAATTATGTATGTATTGTTTATTTATGTGCTTTATGGTTTACGATTATGTTGTATGGAGTAGACGCGACAGCATGGATCCACAGCAAGTGAAGAGGGATCGAGACGCGGTGGTAGCTTTCTACCGTTCACGACCAGCATACTTCGACAACACTCGACGATCGATGTCGGTCAGGCCATGGCTACGCGATATGGAGCAGACCTTCGCTATATGTCATATCGAGGAGCACCTTCAGGTTACACTCGCCAGTAGATGTATGATTGGCGATGTAGATTGTGGTGGGTTACTCTCGGGGAGCCACAGTTGCTGAGACGCACGTGGGCACATTTTTGTTCAGTAGTGATGACCAGATATGGACCACTACCCGCGAGAGGACTCGGAGCGCCAGTTCGCGACCCAGTGATCTACAGAGACATGAGACAGGCTCAATATCAGATACTGTCTCAGGATTGGCACGCGTATCCAGGGGAAGCGATGAGCCACTACTGTTGGAGGTTCCAAGAGATGATGCTTCCCATTCCACAGAGATGCCCGATTCTGAGTTGCAGGCTTTGTTGCTCATGAGGAGAGGGATACCAGCATATCCAGCAGTTTGTGCCGACGCCGAACGATCAGATGACTATCGGCAGTTACAGTGATGATATATTGGAGCCGAGACGAAGGCCCAGGCAGTACGCTGAGTCCGCAGCTGAGGCTCAGGCTCCCGATGATGACTGAGCAGCCGACCCTCAGTATGAGCCTGATGCTGATGCCGATTCTGATGATGTCGTACCAATTGAGCCGCCAGAGCAGCAGGATCCACCAGTCATCGTTCTTTCGAGCGATGACGAGGACGATATAGACGAGAGCTGCCTACGAGGAGTGGGATGATCCTGACGAGTTTCTCGACGAGGATGCACCTGACCCGGTGATAGTACTTTCCGACTCCGACACCTCGGTCAGCACCCTCGACGACATCGAGTAGATTAGGTCGATTGTAGTATTTCTTTTGTAGGACCGTCTATATAGTATTTTTGTATTCGGTTATTTTGGTATATATATGTAGGATGGCAAGTGGTAGCCACTTCCATCCGAAACTCTGTCCGTTTTAATGTAAAAATATGTATATTATGTTGTATATACGACAGTAAGTATTTTGTACAGTATGTACTTTAGTTATGATATGTACCCTTGTTTTTGTATAAAAAGGGACCGTGCGTATCACGGGATATATGATAAGTTTATTTTATGTTATGATAAGATATGTTATGATGTCATGATATGATAAGTATGTAAGTTGATATGTTAAGTATGTATGTTATGCTGTTAAGTATGTATATGCTATGCTATGAAATGTATGTTTATGTGATGTCATGTAATGCATGATAAGATGATATGTTGAGATGTTATGGGAAGAAAGAATATTGTTAATATTTCTTTTTCCTATATTAGGATTATAAAGATGGTTCGTACAGAGGTAACACATCTGCCGATGCACCAGAAGATCCGCCACAGCCGGATATGTGACACTAATGATGATATACAACGACAGCTGCAAGAGCAGCAGCAAGAGATGGCAAGGTTTAGAGAGCAGTTGGAGCGGATGAATCAAGCTCCGCAAGTTCAAGCTGCGCCACAGCCAGCGCCGCCAGCACAGCCAGTGGTACCTCCGGTACCAAATGTAAATGTTCAACAAGAGGCCCAGCCAGTAGCGCCTCCACCGGCCGAAATTCCAGTGGCACCAGCTGCCATACCGGCAAATCCACCAGCAGTTCGGGAAGACATGTTATACGAGCGCTTCAGACGATGAAGGCTCCTGAGTTTGAGGACCTACCGACCGATTGCCGCAGATAATTGGCTTATTGATATTCAGGTCATTCTGAATTTCATGAGGCTTACGGAGCAAGAGAAAGTCTTATGTGCCTCCTTTGCGCTGAAGAAGGATGCAAGGCACTGGTGGATGACGGTTGAAGCACGCCGGATGTGATGGCTATGACCTGGCAGGACTTTGTCCATGAATTCCGGACAATGTACTACAATAGAGAAGTCCTTGCAATACAGCAGGATGAATTCACGAACTTCACGCAGGGATCATTGTCAGTAATGGACGCAGTAAGAAGATTCGAGCAGCTAGCCCGTCTATGCCCTAAACTGGTACCGAACGAAGAAGAAAAAGTCCGGTTGATGATGAGGATGTTTCGCACAGACATAGCGAAACTAGTCAGCACCGGCAACAGCCCGCCAGAGACTGTGTCTGAATGTGTGAGCAGGGCGGTTAGAGCCGAGTATTGGATAAATCGGGACAAAGAGGCAAGAGCTCAGATCTTCAAGTCCCGAAAAGAGGAAAAAGCTGCTGGCAAGACAAATCAACCTCGACAAAGTGAGGAAGCTAACACGGAGGGTCAAGCAAGCAAATCTGGCCAAGGACCCAAGCAATTTGGGAAGAATAAAAGGAAAGGAAATTTTAACGGCCAGGATCAACAGAAGAAGAATAACCGGGGAAATGATGGTAACAATGTCACTTACCCCACTTGCGACACTTGTGGGAAGAAGCACCCGGGAATATGCAGGAAGGGATCTAATGCTTGCTATAATTGCGGAAATGAGGGACACTTTGCTAAGGACTGCCCTCAGAACAACCAGAACCACCAGCCGCAGTATCAGAACCAGCAGCCGCAGTATCGGAATCAGCAGCCGCAGTATCAGAACCGCAATTCCAACCAGAGACAGATACACGCGGTACAGGCTAGGCTGGAGGGACCAAAGTACAAGGCAGAATAGAAGCGCCAGAACCCCTAGCCCGAATCTATGCCTACACTCCGGGGGATGCGGAGGCAGGGACGTCACACGTAGTGACAGGTTAGATTTCTATCACCACTTACCATGTCATCGCCTTAATTGTTTCCGGCGCAACGCATTCGTTATATCCCTAGAATTTGTTTAGAAGTTAGGAGGCAGTGTTAGTAGAATAGCAACCTTTCAATGCTTCTCTACCATATGGTGAAATTTTGTGGTCCAATTTCTGGATCCAAAATGTTCCCATCATGATAAATGGCAGAGAATTAATTGTAGATCTCATCGTAATCAAATTTCACGATTTCGATGTGATCTAGGGGGATATGACGCTAGGATCGACTGCAGAAGGCGCAGAATTAAGACTTCGGATGACGGTATACTCCATTTTAAGGGAAGAATCAGCGTATCCGACATCGAAATCAGAAAAAATGAAGAAGCAGGTAGCAGAATACGTGTCAAAGTGCCTAACTTGTTAGAAAGTTAAGGCCAAACACCGACTTCCAGGAGGAAATTCGTAGAAGATCGAGCTTCCGGAATGGAAATGGGAGCAACTCACGATGGATTTTGTTGACTACGACCCCAAGTTGTCTCAATTTTCGAGGACGAAAATTTTTAAGGAGGGTAGATTGTAATATCTGGTTTCCATGTTGCTAATTCTTGTAGAGAATTATTATATGTGTGGCTATGTGATTTTATGAGTAAAGTTCAGTCCAGAACTTTCAGATGTGTTTTGTGGTTTTTATAGCTCAAAAGGCTTAAAACTGATATTTCGGACGATAAGAAGTGAAAACTGATCATTTTATGAAAAGTTAAAATTTTGACCGAAAAGTCAACCGTTGACCCGAAAAGTCAACGTTTGACCAAAATGGTCGAAATTAAGAATTATGAATTTTAAGATCAGTTTTTCACGAAAAAGATTGCCGAAACTCATTTTTATTAGCAGATAATGAAAATGAGACTTCGGTTATTCGCTTTTCAAATCCGGCGATTTTTCTGAGTCATAGAGCAAAAAGGGTTTGAGAAAACGAGAAAAAGATTTTTCGACCCGATTTTCCGACGGCACGTCAAAAATCCAAAAACTGTAAAATAATATTTACAGTATTGGAATTTAAATTTTTGAACTCGACATTTCAAGATTTTCAGTCAAAAACCAAGTTTGGTCAAGAAAAGTCTAGAACAACTTTTGTTCTTATCCATGTGTGGTGGCCCAATTACTTGCCATGTGTCCAAGCAACTCATTAATGATGGCTTCCACTTTTTCCCCCTTGTTCGGCAACACAAGAAAAGAAAAAGAAATCTTGTTCTTGAAGTTTCCTTAAGAGCTCTATAAATAGATAAGCCCATATTCCCTTTTATTCACAAAACACACTAAACTCTTGCAATTTTCTTCAACAAATCCGAGAGAGAGAGGGAAGGAGAATCAGAAATTTTGTGAGCCAAAGTCCATCTTTTGCTTCGGGTGGCTTAGGGAAACCGAGGGAGAGGAAGAGAAATTTTTGCAGCCCTTTAGCAGCCTTGCCGTGGTTGGTGCAGGGAAACCGAGGGAGAGAAGACCAAATTTCAAGGAAAAATTGGGGCCAAACTTCGGGTTAGCTAGCCGAGTCTTGGGAGAGTTTGGGTGAGTTTGGTGTTTTTGAGGCTTGATTTTGCCTCCAAGCAAGCTTCGGGTTTGTGAGAAAGGGAAAAATTTTTCCAACTTGGGCCATTCCTTCTTGTGTGGCCGAGGGAGCAAGGAACCAACCAAGGGACCAAAAAATTTTGGTTGGTGCACCACAAGTCAGCCGAACCATAGGACCAAGGGGGCAGCCATAGGAGCATTCGGTTTGTCCAAACCAAGGGCCGAAAACCCACACCTTTGAGGTAAACCCTAAAACGTTTTCTCAAGTTTTAAATTGAGTTTTTAAAGCTTTGATTATGTGTATTGTTTCAGCCAAAAAGTTGTAAGGGCTTAAGCCCATGTGTGGTTTATTTTCTGCCTATGATGCTTGGTGGCCGTGTGTGGTGTGGTGAGCCAAGCCGAGTGTTTGGCTTGGTTTGTGCATGGTGTGTGTGCTCGGTTTTATGCTTAATTTTGTGTTAGAATGCATGCTAGGGTGTAGTAGGCTATTGTCCCCATTTAGGTCAGATTTGTTGATGCTTGATTGGTTCGGATGTATGATGCTAGGTTGCTAGAAATTTGTTGGTGTATGCTTGGTTAGTAGAACCGTGCAACCCTAGGCAATTTAGGCTCGGTTTGACGGGTTGCACGAGCACGTGAGTTGGCTTAGTTAGCCGTGAGAGAACGCTAGACGCGCTGCATGAATTGAACCTAACTCCCGCAGTGGGCGGTCGAGCTAGAACCATCGACTTAGGCCGTAATCAATGAACCTAAAAACCGAAACTGTCTCTCGGGTTCCCTGGGAGCAGTCTCGGGAAAACGTCCCAGGTTGGCTGATAGAGGCCGAATTGGCCAAAACGTAAAACACGAAAGTTGTAGACTAGGGTGTTTACTAGGGGGTAACGCGGGCACTTTGCCAAAATAAGGCTCCAAAGGCCTACTTTTACACGAAAAACCGTAGGTGGGTCGGAAGACCCAGTTTTCAAGTTAAGCTCGGTTTGGATTTAAAACTGACACCAAATGGTAAGGAATCAGAAAAAGTGTAAAACATGAAAGTTTTAGAACTCTTCGAGGGCTAGAACTTTCGTGAAGAAAGCTTTTTCCAACTCGGAACGGATTTTTAACCACAACCTAAAATCTGAAAACGGTGCAGGACTCAACAAAGTCCTGTGCACGAATTTTATAGAACCAACTTAGGAAAATTTATTTTCGAACATAAAACGTTATTTTAAGCACGGAAACTGTCCCAAAAGCAGTTTCCGACCCTCGACCATTTTATGAAAAATTAGGCCAGGATTCACGAAAGTTTTAAAGACAAGTTAAGAAAGATAAGTTTTAAGCTAAGTCTTTTATGAAAGAGTTTTAAGTTCAAGTTTTCAAAGAAAGAGATTTTAAGTTAAGTTTTCAAAAGAAAAATGTAGAACGTATGGTAGCCGGGATTCAGCACCCGAGTTACCGGGCCTCGCCCCAAGGCCCAGAGTTGACCCCGACAAGGTTGACTTTAGCTCACTAAAAGGTTGACTTTGGTTGACCAACAAGAAAACAAGTGTTATACAAGCCCAAGGGTAGGTGTTCGACCTAACCCGATGTTTTCTAAATGGGCCAAGTATACTGAACGATTTTCCGACAAAACCCTATGGGTTACAAGAGGCTTTACGTTAGGGGGACATATAGCCAAAAACCCGCATGAATGTTGGTTAGTACCAACATACAATCGAGATGGACTTGAAGTCTGACGTACGACTTTTAATCGAGCAGGAGGAGTTCTGCAGCGAAGGCTGGACAAGGATCTGCGTAACAACTAAGTATAGACGGTAAGTACAACACCGTCTACAGCACAAGCTAATAGGATTAGACTATTAGACTCGATAATGTGCTTTGTGTGATGTGCTATGTATTCATGAGTGCAACATGAAAAATGCTAAGTGTGTAGGTATATGTTAAGAAAAGATAAGTAAGAAGCTAAGTAGAAAGATGACATCAAAAATGTATGCTCACACGTAAATAAGATTACGTAAGAGAATAAGAACCGTGTCGATCCACCCGCGTCAGGTCGGGTCGGACTGTGGATTGAACTGGATTTGGTTTGGCCGCCCCAGACAATTCATTAGTCGCGCGCCGGATTCGAACACGTAGACAAAGGGCCCATAAAATATAATGAAAGATAATGAAGCATAAGATGACCTATGCATGCTAAGTGTTATATGTATGTATGTTATGTAGGTATGTATGTTATGTATGTATGCTATGTATGTATGCTATGTATGTATGTATGTTATGTAAGTATGTCATGTAGGTATGTGAGGTTAAGTTATTGTGTGTTAATGTTTTATTGTTGTTATTTGTTTTACGGCCTAGGAGTTGTACTTACTGGGCCTCAAGCTCATTGTTTTAAGTTTGTGCTGTAGGTAAGTCGCCTGTCAGCTGATGATGATGCGGTGGGGAGTAGCGGGTCAAGCAATGTAAAATCGTGGTATATGGAGCCGCTACGCATTTTGTATGGTTTACACTTATATAAGATAAGATACTTTTTATAAATAATAATTAGTATATTATGTACAGAAACAGTATTTTAAGTTATGTACATAGTTTTGTGTACTATATAAAAAAAAAAAAATCCGCTGTGTTTTCCAAGCTAAGTAAGTAAATAAGTTTATGTATGAATGAATGTATGTACGCAAGGGTAACGGCCTACGCTAGGTGGGGCGTTACACATACAAGTAATAATATATAATGTCTTACAAAATTATGTTAAAAAGCCATATAGCCATTATTTAAAAAACTTGGCGATGGTGATGGTGATAGATCTTTAGATGGGCCATTGTGTCAGCTCCTGTTTTAACTACCACCCTAATGATACTTCAATATAAATGCGTGTGGGTGGGAAGGAGTGTCTCTATCTAGGACAGAGATGCTTTACATCAGCCAAAATAATAATAAATGAATAAAGACAAATAAAAAGAGAGAGATAGAGAGTAAATAAATAGAAGAAGGAAGATGCTTGTCCCTCGTACTAAATTCAATGTCCAGTTAAAAGACTTCTTCTAATAGCAATTGTACCATTGCTTCCTTTAGCTGATTTCTGTTAGAAGGAAACGAGTTAAATACCCGTGCAATACATTGCACGGGAAAGGAAAAATAAATAAATAAATAAATTGAGTGTCATGTGATAAAAACAGTTGGTTAAGATAAATGTTATAATTATAATAAGTATAATTATTTTCAAAATTTCTCCCAACAGTGAAAATGCAAAATTAAAATGATAATAGTACTAACAATAATAAAAACAAAAACAAAAACAAAAAAGAAAAAAATTTTCTATAGTTATACTCATTTAAAGAAAAAAAAAATTAAAACAAAAATAAAGTAGAAAAAAAAGGAAAAAAATCTTTAAACTCAAAAGAATCGAAAAAAGTTAACCCTAACAAAAACATTATAACAAAATAAAATATATATCTCATTTTATCCTTTTTTTTTTACTATTTTTAAAAACAAATGAAATTTTTTTTATCAGATTATATACATGTAAAAAATTAAAAAAAATGATTGCTAAAATATAAAACAAAAAAAACAAAAAAGGAAAAAAATTGCATGCAAAATCCTTAAAAAAATGGGGTCTTTAAAAAATAGAACAAAATAAACAAAAAAAATACACAAAAAAATTGAAATAAAGATAAAAAATTTAAAGTAAAAAATTGTTTAAAAAAAAGACAAAGTGAGCAAAAATACAATATAACAATATATCAGAATCTAATGTCTAAAATTTAGCATAAAAAAAAGGTAAAATAATCTGAAGAAAAAAAAAATCTAGATAGAGGTAAAACAGGCAACATACTGTAGAAAAAAGAAAATGAACTAAAAAAGAGGCGTAAAACGGTAATTATACTGTATAAACAGCCGTCAATTTCTGTATAATAGGGGAAAAAATGTCAACTCACTGTAGATGAAAGAAAACCAACTAAATCAGAGGAGCAAAAAAGCCACTACAATGTAGATAAAATAGTAAAATATGTGAAGACAAAACTGTCATTTCATTATAGATAAGCTAAAATCAGCACATAGGATATGGGCAAAATCAGTACTACTGTGTATTACTGTAGAAAAAAACTGTAAAGCAAAAGCAACAAAATTTTTTAAAAAATCACTATTTATTAAATAGTGAAATATTGCATCATTTTATTATAGTAAAACAACAAAAGTTAAAAAAAAAAAAAAAACAATCGTAGCAAAGTAATAAAAATTTAAAAAAATACTATTCAATGAATAACAAAAGTAAAAAAAAAAAAATCAACAAAGTAGCAGAAGTATTAAAACAAAAAAACAAACAGCAATAGCCAAAAAAAAAAAAAAAAAACAAACAGCAGCAGGAGAGAAAGAAAGAAAAAAGAAAAAAGAGAAAAAAAAAAAAAAACCAACAGCAGAGAAAGAAAGAAAGAAAGAAAGGAAAAAAAAAAAGCACAGTAGCCGAAAGAAAAGAGAAAAAAAAACCAACAGCAGAGAAAGAAAGAAAGAAAGAAAGGAAAAAAAAAAAGCACAGCAGCCGAAAGAAAAAAGAAAAAAAAAACCAACAGCAGAGAAAGAAAGAAAGAAAGAAAGAAAAAAGAAAAAAAAAAAGCACAGCAGCCAAAAAAAAAAATCAGTCAGCCAATTCACTGTTAGAAAAAAAAAAAAAACCAACAGCAGAGAAAGAAAGAAAGAAAGAAAAAAAAAAAAAAGCACAGCAGCCGAAAAAAAAAAAATTAGTCAGCAATTCACTATTCATGAACAGTACATGAACAGTGCCGACTTACATCCTTTTAGCATATGTATAATGTCTAACTTTGGTAATATTACAACTAATTTTGCTTCTCCCTGAATATTGGTCTTAAGCATGCTGGCACTTTTTTTTTTTCCCCTCTAGATTTTATGATGCTTAAGTGGTAATTTATATTCAATTTTTAACTCCACTTCTTTAAGAATTTCGGGTTATCTTTCTTCTGTTATTTGGAAGTTTCTGTATTTCACATGAAGCATAAAGTAACTTACGTAACCCAGTTTCTAAAGAAATTGATTAGTCTATTCTAGACTTCTCCTCTGTGGTAACGTGCATGAGCATCTTCTTGTTATCAGCTCTCCAAATGAGTTGCTCGTTGAATAAAGGTTAATTGGAATTTTCAACATGGGGATGAAGAGGGGGGAAAAATGAAGAGGGGGGAAAAAAGGAAGAGGCTAGAAAGCATGTCTAGCACTGTTGGCATTCTGGCATTATACTTACTCAATTATGGCTCTTATTAACTCGGCTTCTTTTCAAATAAAATGCAACCCATTGTAAGGGGAGTGCATTTGAGCAGTCCTGTGTATGTACATTTGATTTCGCATGCATTGTATGGTTGCTTGAAAAAATAACGGTCTTTCCTTTTCGTCACATGTATTCATTCATATGTATACAGCAAAATCATGAAAACTAATGTAGATTAGTAGCCTATCATCATACAATAGGTAGTGTGGAAGAAGGTGCATCAGTTACCTTATTTTCTTTTATTTACTCGTACTCTTTTTTATTTACCTCTACTCATCTTCTTATTGTTGCTTTAATGTGGAAACATATTTTATTGTTTTACTTTTGAGTAAATGAAAGTAAAACAATAAAATATGAAAAGTTTAACTGAAATTTGAGATAATAAGAAGATGAGCAAGTAATTACGAAAAATTGACTTATATGGTGAGTGCAAATTGGTTCACTCACCATATATTATTACAAAATATATAACTAAATAAGTAAATTAGTTATATATATAATGACAACATGACTATATTATACACTGTAGAATGCATTCTGTGAATTATTTCTATTTTTAGTCCTAAATAATTACTTTTGTTGTTTGGATGAAGAATAATGTTTAGTTATGTTTTGATCACTCTATATATTATTTCATATTTAAAATAATATATAGTAAATCTATCTCATTAGTCACTATTTTGATACCCGTATTTTCTTACAAGTTCAGAGAATAATTCAAAAATTGGAACAGAAATGAGCCCCGTAACTGAATAAAAGGGTACAGAAGCGACTAGTTAAAAGCTATCATTCTCGAAGGAACTATCTCTTATATATATATATATATATATATATGTAAACCTGTACTCTTAAAAGTACAGGTGGAATTCGGCCACTTCTCTTAACAAGAGGTTAAACAAAAAACAAAAAACAAAGACAAACATAAGAAAAACAAAACTCAATACCTAAGAAAATGCTCAGTGACAGCTTTTCTTTGTAACTTGGTGTCGAGCAACATAATTTAACCTTAATTTACGTCATCCAACTACCAAAATTCTGTTGTGTCCAGTTGTGTGTTGCCGTCATTGCTTTGCAAGCTTCGGGAAAAATCTACATCTGACCTCGTAAAAAGGGCATTTTCGCCACTGTCCATCTTCATCGAGCAAACAAATCAAGCAATTTCTCGGGTACCTTTTGTCTTCCATCGGCGTCTTCATGCTCAACCTGACAAACAAAACAATAATTGTGATCGACATTTTGGAAAATAGATGAACACTTCATATAAGGTAACATAAAAAGAACAGAAAACATGATTGTTTGTGTTTTCGGCATTAAACAGTGGACCAAGACTACCCCAAAACCACATCTACCGTCACAAAAATGGACCTAAAAAAGAGAGAAAAACTAACCGATACAACTTAAAATACTACTCAATACAACCTGAAATATTAATTGTTACAAGTACTATTTATGTCTAGTAAAAATGAGATGACGAACATGAGAGTTGTCGAAAAAATATATTTAGACAAGTTTAGCGTTTTCATATATAATATAAAATAAATAAAGACCTTTTCATTACACAACTAAAATGCTATTAAAAACCTAGAATAGCATCAAACAAATGCTATTAAAAAGTTATCCTCTATAAATTTACATGATTTTCTTTCTCTCCTTCTTTCTTGGATAATCTTAGGGCCATTTGAAGGGACAATTAAATATAGAATTTCAAAGATATTTTGATTGGAGTTAAATTAAGTTTTGAAAATATACATGTGATTGAAAAAAATAAATCAAATCCTAAAAGTCAATGATCACCATTCGTTGATTTAAGTCTTTATAGTTACAATTTGAATTTCAAATAAGGTGAAAAAGATCCGACTGTTTAAAAATATTTAAAAAATATACATAAAAATTATAGTAGTGTTTGTTAATAAAAATAGACTTAATATGTTAAATAAGATGTAATCTTCTTTTTTATTGATTTTTATTCCATAGATAAGGTAGAAATAGTATAATTTTTTATATATCGAACTAATATAATAACATTATATAATTTTAGTAATACACGCAATGACAATTTATAATTAAACATTGAGAATACCAATTTATAAGATTTAATTTTATATCATTTGAAATAATTTTAGGTGCTGTAATAACTTAAAGCTAATATAAATTTATTTATATTTTTAGGACTAATTATTTTTAGTCCTAAATTATTTCTATTTTTTTCAATTAGAACTTTGGATAATTTTTAATTACTCATTCTATTGAAACCATGTTTATATTTATGAAATTAATTTAATTATCAAATAATTAACATCAAATTATATTATTTATTTATTTATTAATAATTAATATAATAATCATTAAGCTGAACTAGTGTTTTTTCATAAATTGGAAAGTAGTGTAATCTGCATATTTATGTGTTAGGTTCTAATGTTATTTTACGCACTTACGTTATAGTACTTTTTACATTTACTTCTTCTGATTCTACTCTTTTGGAATGAGGGGCCATGGAGGGGCATATACCAGGATATACACCTTGTCCAATAACACAAACTGGTACTGTTTTTAAAATTTATAATCTGCATATTTATGTGTTAGGTTCTTCCCAACAAAACAAAAGGAAGGTATAAGTATAAACACTGATACGTTAAAGATGTCCGTGTTACAATAAGTATTAACAAACGGTTTAAAAATGTTGCCGCCATAAAATCCACAATATTGTCATTAAATTTCTTTAACTTTGGATCGTTAAAACATGCTTTCAATAGTATTCTAATGATCCAATTCGTGCCGAAAAACTCCTTCCGGATTATGATTGGAGAGAAAAGAGGAAGGAAGGGACTAGAGGAGGGACTCCTAAACTGGAGAGATTATTGGAGGAGTTTCTAACTGAACAACATAAGAGAAAGAACCCCTACCTCCTTTCCCATTTCCCTCACCTAGGTGATCTATCATTCTCTCCTTCCTATGAAACACACCCTTAAGTTGTACGTATTAAAACTTTTTTTTTTGGGGTTAGCTAATGGTACTTCTTTAAATTTTGCAGTAATAATAATAACTGTTTTTATTAATCCAAAAAAATTTTTTATAAGTCAACAAATCATATATATATATATATATATATGTATAAGAGACATTTCGTAATAAGCAAATTTACTTGATTTTGTTCAATATAACGCAATTAGGTGGATTAGTTCTGATATATAAATACCGACATTTAAATGTTTCTGGCATACTATGAGATTATCAAAATTTATGACATTTTTGCGTAAAATTCTAGCAAAAAAAAAAAAAAGGGTTAAATTAGTAGGTATATTAACAAAATTATTTTTGTTGATACCCATATTTACTTACAAGGCACAGCTTGTAATCCCACAATAATATATTTATATGAAGTTTATCATCAAGATAAGTTCTTATCCATCATCAGGGCTACTCTTGAATGCAAATATTAAAAATACATTGATATCTTTCATGTCGAAAAATGCCTTCCGGATGGTGATTTAAGTTAATCAAATGATAAATTCTTAGATTTACATATGTGATTCTAACTTCGTATCAAAAATGCCTTCCGGATAGTGATTTAAGGTATTCCAAATATTTGCTTGTTTTTTGAAGGTAGCCTTCTTCGTCGAGCAAAAATTGGTCTGGGTCAAAATCTCACGCAACTTGGACAATTTGAAAATGCTTTTAATTGTAATCAAACGGTTGACTTTTTGTCTAAAACCGACTTCTATATAACAAGTTATGGTTGTTTCAACTTTTCCTACATTTTCCAAAGCCTATAGCCTTCTCTGGCAACAGAAAATTTTTTCCCTAACTGAGAGCAAAAAAAAGGGGTTTTAAAATTCACTTGTTTAAAGGTAATAAACATTTTTATATAACTGATTTATCGAAACATAAATTAATTAATTTTTAGTAATATATAAATATAACTTTGTTAATAAAAATATAGTTATATTGATTAATGTTTAAAATTTATCAAAACATAAATTAATTAATTTTTAGTAATAATTAAAACAAACTAATATTATGGTGAGTGAACATATTTGAATATATATAAAATATATACATAACTATTTCTATATATTAACAAGGTTTAAATATAATCTTTAGTACTAAGAGAACTAAAGATATTCGACTTTGTGTCTACTCTCTATTTTATCTCTTTTCTTCGGCTCATGTATCCAATGATCAAGAGATATTTTATGAAAAAACTTAACACATGTCAACAGAGCTATTGTTTTTTAATAAAAAAATGCCTCCATATGGTAAGTATGTCATTGTACTAAGACATTCAAACAATCCAGAGCGACTCTATTCTTGTTGTGGGTGTTTCGAAAAGCACAAATGTTTTGTGCAAGTGAAGATGTCGTGGTTACTGGAAGGACATGTATTAATTGTCCAAAGTTAATGTATAGAAGGTATTCTTACATCAGGTTCTTCGCTTTGTAAATGGCTTTTTTTTCAAATCCCAAAATCATTAGACATGTGTACCTTGTAGGGAAAAAAAAAACACATCGATAAATTTTACATACTGATTTCCTACATTTCACGTATTTAAATGAAAACATCTCTTTTCTCTTCTTGAGGAGCCTATAGAGAATAGCCAGAGGCCGCATCACGAGCATAATGAGGTCGGTAAAATGATTACGTTCGTCTATCTATACATCTATTTCTATATGTAAAATTTATCGAGGTGTTTTTTTTTTCCTACAAGGTACACATGTCTAATGATCAATTGTTTTCCCCTAAAAGAAGATATGATTATTTTAATTCCACCGCATTCTTATCATAATAAAGGCCCCATTTGATAATCAGGTTTAACTCAAACTAAACTCATCTCAATTACAATTATATGTAATTGAGATAGAATAATATTTATATTAAAAACCTTTTTAACATATATAAATGTATATATTAAAATAGATTCACAATATAAAGTTATATTGATAAAGACTTATAACTGATTATTTTTTTAAATTATATGTCACCTTATAAATAACTAAAGATATTGTTTACAGTCATATCTATTGAAGAATCACATAAAATATAAATTTCAGAATGAAAATTAATTTTGTTTTATAATGAATTATACAATTTATTTTGTTTATGATTCTTCAATATATAGACATGTATAATAATATTTTTTCAATTTAGTTGTAAAAATATTAGTTACCTTATTTGAATAAATACAATATTTATATCAGGTTTAGCTCAAATAATGTTTAAAATTATAACTAAAAATGTTATAATATCATAAATAAGAATTAGAAAAATTTAATGGTTTTTTTATTGTTATGCAAATGGCTCATTATGAAATAAATATTGTCATAAATTAAATTGTATTACAGAAAGGATTGGACATGTGAAATTTGTAGACAAATGATTTGTCAACAATCACATATTAGAATATTGTTTAACATTGTTACTAATATATATAATATTTATAAAGTTGTATATTAATTGTTACAATAATTGGATTAGTGTATGATTAATTTTACTTAAGTCATACACTGTTATGATTTACTGTATATAAATCATAAGGTTTTTTTATAAATGACAACATAACTATATTATAACCATTAAATATACATAAAAATCTATTCAAAATAATGCCATTATAAACTCAGCAAAATTTTTACTACATTATAATAGACATAATATAATACAAGAAATTTTTAAACATGTGGCGGTGTCCAACCCAAAGTTTCACAGTCTGCTGTGCCATTGTCCACAGTCTTGTATCATACATTACCGGTATGCTACTTACCTATAGCATAAACATAAGTTATGAGCTTTCGCTCAGCATGTAAAACTTCCTTTTCCGCAAATAATCTTGATAAAAAAATATATGAATTAATTATGCTTTCTTAACAAACCAATTACACTTTCTTATATTCATATATTTTTGGGTCCCTTACATAACATGAGTGTACGTACTATAGCACGCAACCATAGATTGGGGTTTGACTTTTTTTAAGAAAATAATAATAATAATCCATTAGTTCATGCATAAAATATTTGGTAAAACTTATTTATTTTCTGAGCGAAAAGTGATAATTTGAATATAAGATTATGTATTCAAATATTGAAAGTCTGAATAAAAGGATTGAGCTTAATTAAAATTTTCTATTTTAATATACACATCTAAAATAAATGAACAAGAATAGAGGTTAAAAAGAAAAAGAAAAGTAAGTAAGGGGGAAGGCTATAGCCTTCAAAAAATGAGCAAATATTTAGAATACCTTAAATCACTATTCGGAAGGCATTTTTTGATACAAAGTTGACCGTTGTAATACTATTTAGAGCAAGATTTAATGATTTAAAATTCTATAAATTTTGAGCCAGACAAAACCTACAACTTTCATTTCTTATCTGAAACTTAAATTTGTCTTTAACTTATCCATTTTTCTCCTTAAAGAATTATGGCCATGTACAATGCCTAGACAGGCCAATTTTGAAAACTCATTAAAATAGAGGCCTTGTGAGCCTTTTTTTCAAAAACTGTCTACGAAGTCTCCTAAGGTTTTTTGTTTTCTACAACTTTAAAGTTATAACTTTTTTCAAATTTGGCTTTTAAGGGGTTCAAAATTAGGTTTCCATAAAACTCTCCAGATTATTCTTAAAAATCAATGTTTTGTATTTTGTTGGTTCTTATTTAAAAATTCACACACACTACCTCAAACGGTCGAAGCCGTGAGCCTACTTCAACATGCAACATGTCGAGTTCATTCTTAACATTCAATCATTCACTTGGTTATTTACATGTAAAACACAATAATGATAACCTTACTAGCTTACCAAGTTGTGTTTTTAGGTAAAATACTTACCTATTAAAAATGTTAGGTAAAGGCCTAATATCACTAGATAAAAACAACCTTATTTCTAAAATAGTAGTCTGATACCTCTATTTGAAAACTAATATATACCATTATAAAAAAATACGTTTTAGTTATATATTAATATTACTAAAAAGTATGATATGTTTTTGAATAATAATTATTTATTCAAAGGTTGTGAATAAATAATTACATTCTTAATTGGGACAATAATTATAAGTGTGATACCTCTATTTGCTACATAAAACTAATTAAAAGTTATTCTAACTATTATGAAATCCAAAAGTATTATTTTCTTGCTTTATTTTAAGTCCAAGTTGCCACTGGCCGATTGAGTTTTAGGGTTGATGATTTTCTTTTTTATGTTCATTTTTTTAAGACAAAACATTGGCATTGAAATTTTTATCCATCTAACTTATCAACTAGTTGATTATTCTATTTTTAAAGATATTTAAATATGACTGTTGGATCATATGTATGTTTAAAATATAAAAAAGAATAATCGAAAAATTGAATAGGAGGAATTTACCAACTATAAACTTGTTTATATATATATATATATAAAGTAAACACGTCTTATATTGTTTTAAAACAATTATTAGCAGTACAAAATCATTTCCTTACGAATAGAGGGTATCAACAAAAATAATTTTAAACACCATCTAGAGATATCTCAAAACACTTTCTTAGCTTACGTTTGATTCACTGGAGATGAAATTTGAAGTTATAGAGTGGGGACCAAAATTAAAACACTAGTTCAACCACACTTGTCGCATCAAAAGGGAGAGAGAAAGAGGGGGAAGAGAGAGTAAGAGAGGGGGGGGGGAGAAAGAAGAATTCACTACTAAAAATAGGGGATTACACGACGGTTTTTGACCGTCGTGCAAAGTTTACACGACGGTTACGGAACCGTCGTGTAATCCACCGTCGTGGAAGATACCACGACGGTTATATGAACCGTCGTGGTATCTCAATTTTACACGACGGTCAACACCCGTCGTGTAATCTCGTATTTAAGTAGAAAAATCCTTGTGTAAAGCGGACTTTACACGACGGACATATCGAAGACCGTGGTGTAAAGCGGACTTTACACGACGGACATAAGAAGACCGTGGTGTAAAGTCCACTTTACACGACGGACATATCGAAGACCGTGGTGAAAAGCGGACTTTACACGACGGACATGTGAAGACCGTGGTGTAAAGCGGACTTTATACGACGGACATGTGAAGACCGTGGTGTAAAGCGGACTTTACACGACGGACATGTGAAGACCGTGGTGTAAAGCGGACTTTACACGACGGACATGTGAAGACCTGGTGTAAAGCGGACTTTACACGACGGACATATCGACGACCGTGGTGTAAAGCGGACTTTACACGACGGACATATGAAGACCGTGGTGTAAAGCGGACTTTACACGACGGACATATGAAGACCGTGGTGAAAAGTGTACTTTACACGACGGACATATAAAAGACCGTGGTGTAAAGCTGACTTTACACGACGGACATCTAAAAGACCGTGGTGTAAAGCTGACTTTACACGACGGACATCTAAAAGACCGTGGTGTAAAGTCCACTTTACACGACGGACATATAGAAGACCGTGGTGTAAAGTTTCAGAGTGTCTATCGTGAAATGGCAAAAATCAAGAGACAACTCAAAATATTAACAACATTGATCAAGGTAAAAACATACCAATTATTATATATTACAAAGATGGAATGTCATAATCAACGAATTCCATTACATGACGAGACCATTCACCCCTAATCAAATCCAAATCATCAGAAGTGAAAAATTCTTTACTTTCAAGTGCGTTAATTCCATTAAACACTATTTCCCTCATAAAACCTAAAACGAAATAACCACATTCGACACTTCCCTCTTGCAGAGGACAAGACCGGTTCGAGATTTTCGTTTTATAATCTCGTCTCTTTTTAATTCCTTCGCCGACAGAAATCTTCCAATCCGTTAGGGCCCTAGGAAAGTAGTAAAGTTCAAACTAATTAAAATGCATATATTTAAGATTAACAAAAAAATTAACATACTAAACTTGACTTACATGTAAATGAGTTCAGTAAAGTCGTCTCGTTTCTTCTCTCGAATAGGATCAAAATAAAGGACGAGGTCCTCCCACGGGTCAATGACTCCCAAAACCCAATGTCTGCCTCTGTTATGAGGCACAAGAAAAAGCCGTCCTTTTGGTGCGTCCTGCAAAAAGGTTAGAAGATTATCGGCTCGCTCTCTCATGCCAGCATCTTCAGTATCTATACGCACTGGTGAGATTAAGGTTGGAGACACGAAAACAAACTTCTCTGCTTGTCCGTTCTTCCTACATAGTTCCTCCAAATAACTGCATAAGTGTGACAAATTTATTATTATACCTACTAACAAATGGAAGAATTTCTAGAAATAATAAATTTAGAGATAGAATGTCGTACCTCATGTAGACTAATATACAATTCGCACTGATTTCTTATAAATTAATGAACTCATAAATATCGTCGAAGCCTAAATAGATAGGCATCTGAAAACCCATGATCGTATTCGGTATTGGGACCTCTATCTGATTACCTTGACGCATGGAATTATGTGCATAATAAGCCAAAGGCTTCATCGCTCTGTTCATTTTAATAAAGTCGAACAAAGTTTGTTGTTGTTGCACATCCTGTTGTACCTCAGTTCGAGAGTCGATCGGTCTCTTTCCATCTTGTTTTTGGCGTTTTTTCCTCACAACTGCTGGGTCAGGAACGTGACTAGGCCCTCGACTTGCCTTGTTCATACTTGTGTCGATCTCGACCAATGTTATAGACTAAGCAACAAACCCATTAACAGCATCCTCTACAGTGGTTGCCTCGTCCGTTGGTATAGGTAATGCTGCTTTTTTTAATTTTGGCACGATGATTGACACCCGCACATTCCCTTCCCCCAATGGAATCCCATGCACTGTATCAGTTGGAAGGCTCCCTAGCCATGCTCTTCCAAACGCAACAAGCAACTACCCACCCTGAACTTTATCGAAGATATATAGCTTACACTCCTGACTATCGACCGGCACGGTTGCCAGATCAGTCACTCCATGTTGTTTTTCTTGGACAGAGCAACTAGCCTTAAAGCTGTTGTGTTGGTCCACGGTTGGCACATTACTGTTGGGATCAACCGCCGGCTGCGCATTTTTGCTCGCACATAGACCACGAACCAACGCCTTTAGTTCTTCAATTTCACGTCTCATTGATAGTACTTCATTATCTTTGCTCGAACTGAAACCCCTGTTGAAGTACTGAGAAGGCTTTACGAACTTTGATTGGCCACGGATACGTCCTCTGTGTTCGGGTCTAGATAATGCGTTCGACAATACATCACTAGTGCCAACTGATTCAAAAGTGCCTTGGCTCTCCTGTGTGTTGTACTCCATCTGCAAGATAATTGCATCATAACTCATTTCAGCTTAAGGGTATGTTGTAAGTATAGTAGTGCACATCAAGTCATTGCTAGTTGGTAAACTTACGATCAACTCGCTTATATTTTTCATTGCTGGATCTTTCAACGCTCCATCTACGCCTGTCTGTTGCTCCAGCCACAAAACATCTCTTTTTTCCCATTCCCCAGTCATCTTATGCTGAAATATAACATCGTTACTATACATGAGAATATACTGTTCTATAATCGGCATAAGATTTAGAAGAAACAAAACATATTGCCATACCTTTTCCTGGTCGAGCTTTCTATATCCGTCTCGGCCTCCTCTCGATGAGTATTCCTGGTTCGCTCTTATTTCGCTGCCACGATCCGAAAGTTGTTGGAATTGTTCGGATGTTCTATACTGAACGAATTTCGCCCAATCCTCTTCTTCTATACTCGGGTAGTTGTCAATAACTTTTTGAGGCCGTTTCCACACACTCTCCTCGGATACATGTTCCTCCACAAACGTCTTGTAAAGATCATATCGAAAATTCCTTGCAGCTTCACCGCATGATTTTAAACAAGCCCTACGAAAGCTTTCATCCACGGTGAAAGAAGTAACAGTTTCTTTCCAAATTATCTCTTTGTATCTGTCTAAATCACGGGATCTCCAATCTTGTATCCATATTGGAACGTGCTCTCGAGCGAGCACACCAATCCAGCTCATCAATTCATCCCCATGCCTCCCTTCTGGTTGTCCTTTCTCGTCAAATGTGACTTCAATTCGTTCACCTCTCTTCCTTGCTACATGAACACGTTTCATTAAAGTTGCCCTTCGCTTTCCATCGCCCGTTGGATCAAACGGGTTTCTCCTTCGTGCTCATGCCTTTCTTGACTTGTCCATTGTATTTTTTTCAAAAAATCACCTATTTATTGCAACACGGAAAAAAAATTCGAACCCGTCACGTAAGTTATAATGAAATCAATATCTCTTTCACTACGAAGCACACATTTCATGAAATATGTAAAATAACGAAAAATTTACACAAACGTATAAATAGAAAAAATGCTAACAAATTTCTCTCAATTAAAAAAAAAAAATTGTGAAAGTTTGACTAAAAATTTTAGTTTTAGTAAAAGAAAAAATTTTGTTAAATTTTTTTTTTGATTAAGAAAATAAAAAAATTTCGGGCGCCACTGGCGCCCTTTGCTAGCGAGGGGCGCCAGTGGGCGCCATGCCACGGCGCCACTGGCGCCCCCACGGGCGCCAGCGAGGGGCGCCCACTCGGCCAAGGGCGTGGGGCGCCAGCAAGTGGCACCCCCACGGGCACCAGAGGCCGCGCCAATGGCCCAACCACGGCCAACCAGACGCCCCCACGGGCGTCGACCACAAATTACGTACGATTTCGTAAAAAAAAATTCATTTCGGCATTTGATCGAACATGTTGTGGGCGGAGAAAATCCGGGTTCATAAATGTGGGTATATTCGGTCATCAATCCCGTTGACAAACATAAAATTGAAAAATTTGTAATTGTTGTCATCAATCCCATTCAAAACATAAAATCTCATTCCAAATCCCATTCAAAACATCAATCTCATTCCAAAACATAAAACCATTAAGGGTGGAGAGATATGACCTTTGATTTTTTGAAAAAGCCAAATGTGAGATATGAACTTGCAATTTTTGTAGAATCTCCTCACAAGCGGTCGGCGGGGTCGACGGCGTGGGCGGCGGCGGGGGCGACGGCGTGGGCGGCGGCGTGGGCGGCGGCGGCTTTACCGAACTTGGGGAGGGTGACCAAAGTTTGGAAAAATTTTGAGAGGTTGGAGAATATGAGATGGGCGGCTAAAGTGTGAGGAATAATGAAGAGTTTTTGTATAAATAATGTTTTTCGACGCGGAGTTCGAACACGAAATTTGAAATTTTAAACAAAAAATTTGAAATTTCGGGTCCTTACACGACGGTCATTTTGACCGTCGTGTAATATGGTTACACGACGGTCAAAAGACCGTCGTTTAAGCTTACATGACGGTCATTTGACCGTCGTGTAAGAAGTACACGACGGTCAAATGACCGTCGTGTAAGAATATATTACACGACGGTCATTTGACCGTCGTTTTTTTTTTTTTTAATTTTTTTTGTTTTTTTTTAGGCTTACACCAGTCACCGTGGTCAAAATCTCTTATAAATTTTGAAATTTTACAGAAAGTTTAAAATATTTCACGAAATTCCGCCAATGTTTTGAGTTGACTGATGTTGAAATTGTAAACAAATTTTTGTCAGTTATTTCTAATTATCACTGACCCATCGTATATAATATTGAGCCCTGTTTAATATTTAATACATAATGCCAGCATCTTAATTGATTAAAATAAATAGTAATTAATGTTGAACAGAAACTAAGGAATGACAAAATGTTCAAGTTTTCTTCTTTTTTCGCTTTGCTTGCTCAACACGTGTCCATTCTATATCTGGTCGAAGCAAGTGAGAAACATCGTCATCGAAATCGTCAATCACTTCAACCGGTGGCAATCCCTGTGTGAATGCTGGAATGCCGGAGCAATCTTCCTCATCATCTTCGTGACCATCACGGAACATTTTTGCCTTCATCGGCACAACTAAGGACAACTCTTCATTGCTAGGATCCGGTGTATAAAATACCTGGTTTGCCTGTGATGCCATAATGAATGGATCATTTTTGTAACCCAATCGTCGAAAGTCCACGACTGTGATTCCGTCTCTGTCAATCCTTACAAAATTATTATCTGCCCACTTGCACTTAAAGAGTGCTACATGAAAACCACAGTATTCAAGTTCCCAAATATCTTCAATGAAACCGAAGTAGTTCATGGCTGCATAGACTGGATTCTTGTCCTTTGCAGATGAAATATGCATGGACTTAGCACAAACACTAACACCACTATTCTGAACATGATGCTTCTCATCTCTTTCGCGAGTGTAAAAGGTATAACCGTTGACGAAATATGATGTATACCGAGTAACAACCGTCGACGGGCCTCTTGCGAGGTTCATTAAGGTTTG
The DNA here is from genome assembly GCA_025413485.1 of Ficus microcarpa. Taxonomy (NCBI): domain Eukaryota; kingdom Viridiplantae; phylum Streptophyta; class Magnoliopsida; order Rosales; family Moraceae; genus Ficus; species Ficus microcarpa. The sequence continues at coordinate 60,468 of JAINRI010000636.1, forward strand.
CGAAAAGCCGTCCTTCTCAAAGACATGTCTTCGAATCCACGTACGAAACATCCGGTTGTGTTCATCTTGTAACAACTTTTCATTTCTGCCCCATCTTGGATTTTTATCTCTTAATTCCTGCAGGTGAACCTCAATAAATGGCTCCACTTCAACCCTATTAAGTAAGGTATAGAGACAAGCTTTCTCCCATTCCCCTCGATTTACCGACGATGGAATGCCGACCGATAGTCCTTTCGATTCAATGTTTGTAATCTTTGGCAACCCAATCGCTTCCGCGGTGGACAAATACTCGGAGCAAAATTCGACCGATTCCTCCGCTATGTAGCTTTCTACAATACATCCTTCCGCCCTGTTTCGGTTCTTGACATAACCCTTCAAAACCTTCATGTACCTTTCAAAAGGATACATCCATCTGAAGTACACCGGTCCACATAACTTCACTTCCCGGACTAAGTGCACCGTTAGATGGATCATTATGTCAAAAAATAAGGGAGGAAAGTACTTCTCAAGCAAACACAATGTCTTGACTAACTCTGATTGTAGCAAATCTAGTGTCAATGGATCAATAACCTTCGAGCAAATCGAATTGAAAAATGAGCATAACTTGGTAATTGCGAATCTCACATCCCTCGTTAACACTCCTCGCAAGGCAAGAGGTAATAACTGTTGTATCAATATATGACAATCATGTGTTTTCATTCCAACTAACCTCAAATCCTTCATCGACACCAACCTTGTGAAGTTGGAAGAATACCCGCTCGGCACTTTTACAGCAGCGAGCCACGCACAAAGCTTTCTTTTTTCTTGTCTTGATAATGTGTACTTCGCCGGAGGTAAGTAAGTGGCATTCCCTCTTTTCGTAGGGATCAAGTTAAGTCTAATCTTTAAATCCTGGAGATCCAGCCGTGCCTTTTCACCATCTTTGCTCTTATTAGGAATGTCAAGCAACGTGCCCACTATTGATTCGCAAACATTTTTCTCAATATGCATCACATCCAAGCAATGACGAACGTAAAGCGACCTCCAATATGGAAGTTCGTAGAAGATTGACCGTTTTTTCCAAGGTCCATCAACCACCGGATCCTTGTAACTCCGTTTTCTTTTCCCGATCACCACTTTCAAATCCTTAACCATATCGAAAACGTCTTCGCCCGTCAAAACCCGGGGAGGGATTCTTTCATCCGTATTACCATCGAAAGCCTTTTTTTGTTTGCGGTATCGATGATTTTTTGGTAAGAATCTCCTATGACCGAGGAAAACGGTTTTCTTACCATTCTTCAAGCGGATGGAAGATGTTTCTTTCATACAAACGGGACAACCGATCGAACTCTTTACTGAATACCCAGATAGGTTTCCATAAGCGGGAAAGTCATTAATTGTCCACATCAACATTGCACGGAGTGTGAATGTCTCTTGACGGTAAGCATCTCTAACTTCGAGGCCCTTTTCCCATAAGATCTTTAGATCATCGATCAGCGGCGCCAAGTACACATCAATGTCATTCCCTGGTTGTTGAGGACCCGATATCAATAAAGTCAACATCAAGAACTTCCGCTTCATGCTCAACTTCGGTGGGAGATTATAATTGACAAGGATCACGGGCCATGTACTATGCCTACTACTCATATTACCGTGTGGGTTCATTCCGTCAGCTGACAAACCAAGACGTAGATTCCGCGGTTCCGCACTAAAATCAGGATGATCGGCATCGAAGGTCTTCCATTGTGGTGCATCGGCTGGATGTCTAAGCATGCCATCTTCAACACGTTTATCATGGTGCCAAGTCAAATTCTTCGCATGCTTGGCATTACGGAATAAACGGCGCAAACGCGGCGCTGGAGGCATGTACCATAACACCTTTGCCGGCACTCCTTTGCGATTATTCATTGGCTTCTTGCCCTTCTTCCATCTTGACTCCTTACAAACCGGGTATTCATGAAAATCCTCATACTCATTTCGGTAAAGGGCGCAATCATTTGGACAAGCATGAATTTTTTCATATTCCATTCCTAAAGTGCTCAACGTCTTCTTAGCTTCATACATACTAGTCGGTATTTTATTATCAACCGGTAGAACCTCTCTTAGAAATTCTAAAAGTGCTGTGAAACTAGAATTTGTCCAGCCTCCCGAAGCCTTCATGTTCCATAGTTTGACTAATGCAGACAATTTCGTATATTTACTACACCCGTCGTACAAGGGCAACTCGGCATCATTCATCATTGCATCAAATAACTCCGGCCAATGCACAAATTGTTCTTCCAAATCATTAACCATATCAAACAAATTATCTCCTACTTTCTCATCAACAAGAGGTTCTTTTCCTTTCTTCTTGGTAGTTGGAATATTCAAACACTCCTCACCATGTAAATACCATGTTTGGTACGAACAAATAATCCCACGGGCAAGCAAATGTCTTCTAACTTCATCAACGGAATGAGATCTATGATTTCCACAATCCACACAAGGACATCGAATCTTCTCATTCTTCATGTTAGTTTTGGCAAAAGACAAAAATTCTTCAACACCATCTCGATATTTTCTAGTCAATCTATTTGCCCACATCCATTTTCGATCCATTTCCAAGAACCCGACCTAAATCGAAATTGAAGATCATACAATTTAATTCAACAATAAAGATGTCTCCACTGATATAACATACAACACTCAAAATGTAGAAAATAAAAGGAAAAAAATAAGAATTTACCATTAATTTAGATATATATCGACAATAATTTATAAAAATAAATTTAATTAATTAATAAGTCAAAAGCGGAAGTAGTACTTACAAATAATTACAAGCTAGATGTGGTAGTTCTGGACCGAGATAGTTGAGGAGATCTGGTTTCGAACACCTGCAGTTCAGTAATTTTTCGACGCAGCGGGTTCTGTAATTTTTTTCATGGCGGCGGAATAGTTCTGTCCACATTGAAAAGAAGAGCCAGGGTTTTAAAACAGGAAGATTACACGACGGTCAACACAAACCGTCGTGTAATATAGAAGATTAAACGACGGTCAAATAGAGGACCGCGTGTAATCCCCCCAAACGGAGATTACACGACGATCCAGAGGACCGTCGTGTAATCTTCCCAACAGGGAGATTACACGACGGTCCAGAGACCGTCGTGTAATCTGTATAACACGACGGTCTCTTAAGACCGTCGTGTAAGATGAAGCTTACACGACGGTCCATGGACCGTCGTTTAAGGCCCAAGTACGTTGGGCCTTACACGACGGTCCATATGGACCGTCGTGTAAGCTTCATCTTACACGACGGTCCTCACAGACCGTCGTGTAAGATTGATGTTACACGACGGACCAGAGACCGTCGTGTAAGGCCCAAGTATCTTGGGCCTTAAACGACGGTCCATAGGACCGTCGTGTAAGCTTCATCTTACACGACGGTCTTAAGAGACCGTCGTGTAAGGCCCAAATTTCTTGGGTCTTACACGACGGTATCTGAAGACCGTCGTGTAATGTCTATGTTTCTTATGTTTACACGACGGTCCAAAATAAACCGTCGTGTAATCCGATGATTTTCTGGCTACTTACACGATGGTCCATTGTGACCGTCGTGTAAGTCCACTTTACATGACGGGTTTGGAAACCGTCGTGTAATCTCCGTCGTGTAATCTACTGTTTGTAGTAGTGATTATCGAGTGAAAGGGTTAATTCGTATATTAGTATAAAATTAATGTACAATATCCAACTGAGTTATCCATATTAGTTATATTATATGTCATTATTGTGATAATTATCGATGATAATATGTTAAATAAATATGTTGTTATATTTGTAAAGATGATTATATTTTTTTACAAATATAGAATCAATTACGGTGTTTGGAGTCTAAGCATTTCCTCTTAGTATTACAATTCTGAATTAAATACGTTTAAGACTGTGGTTTGATCTTACTGTCCGTGACCTTCCCTCGTTCTTGGGTCCTTCTAGTGAAAAGGCTTATTTGATCAAATCAATTATTGATTAACTATATTTAGTCGATCAGTGATTGATTATTGATCGTCAATCAATGATTAACTCTTGGTCACGGACAGTAAGATAAAGTGAAAGCCACAGAGGACATACAAAGACTCATTTTATGAAATACAAGAATGACTGTAAATTACCCCAGTCAAAATCCATCATCAACCGGGAAAAAGAAGGGTTTAGATGAATTTGAAAGCTTAATGAATAATTTGTAACACCCCATAATAGAGGTAGGTTGTTATTTTTCGAGAATGAATAGTCCCTGGCATCTAGCATCGGTTTGCCGGTTTATTAGGCTTTGTACATTGTCATTGTGAGCTAATTAAACAAAGTAAAATGTGTACTGATTCATAGTATCAGTGCTTGAAAACATGGATGAGAAAGTTTACAACACGATCTACCGCTACCTAAAACCAGTGGTATACCAAGAGAATAGTTTCATTATTCGAAAGGGAGAACCACTTGATTTGATGCTTTTCATCACACAAGGCGTTGTGTGGAGCTTCGGAAGTAGTTCTAGCCCCATGGAGCGTCTTGAG
>JAINRI010000637.1:0-80936 GCA_025413485.1 Ficus microcarpa
TCTGGGTGAAGATGTACTTAAGACTTTTATGATCTGTAAAAATCTGACATTTAACGCCATAAAGATAGTGTCGCCAGATCTTAAGGGCAAACACCACAGCTGCTAGTTCCAAATCATGGGTCGGGTAGTTTTTCTCATGCTCCTTCAATTGCCGTGAGGCATAAGCCACGACTTTCCCGTTCTGCATCAAAACTGCACCTAAGCCCATCTTGGATGCATCGCTGTAGATATCAAACTCTCCTTCGTCTGATGGAATCGTGAGAATAGGAGCACTAGTGAGTTTCTTCTTCAATTCTTGGAAATTTGCCTCGCATTTCTCCGTCCATTCATACTTCTTTCCTTTCCGAGTAAGTGCGGTAAGAGGTGCGGCTAATTTCGCGAATCCCTCGACAAATCTTCTGTAGTAGCCGGCTAGACCTAAAAAGCTTCGCACTTCAGTCACATTCTTCGGTGCTGGCCATTTGCTCACAGCTTCGATCTTGGATGGGTCGACAGATACTCCATCCTTGGAGATCACATGTCCGAGAAATTGAACCTTGTCAAGCCAAAATTCACACTTAGAGAATTTTGCAAAAAGCTGGTGGTCCTTTAGAGTCTGGAGAGCGATCCTCAAATGCTCTTCGTGCTCCTTTTGGGTCTTTGAATAGATCAAGATGTCATCAATGAACACAATGACGAACTTGTCTAAATATTCCTTAAATACTCGATTCATCAAATCCATAAAAGCCGCAGGTGCATTCGTCAATCCAAATGGCATGACTAGAACTCATAGTGACCGTAACGTGTACGAAATGCTGACTTTGGGACATCGCTTTCCTTAATCTTCAATTGGTGATAACCCGAGCGTAAGTCGATCTTAGAAAAGACTGATGCTCCTTTAAGCTGATCGAAGAGGTCGTCGATTCTTGGAAGAGGATACTTATTCTTGATGGTCGCCTTGTTGAGCTCACGGTAGTCAATGCACATCCTTAACGTACCGTCCTTCTTTTTGACGAATAAGACAGGCGCACCCCAAGGTGAGTAACTAGGACGTATGAATCCCTTGTCCAGAAGTTCTTGAAGTTGGGTCTGCAGTTCTTTGAGTTCAGCTGGGGCCATGCGGTATGGAGCCTTTGATATCGGTGCTGTGCCGGGCATCAATTCGATTTCAAATGAAATCTCACGATTAGGAGGTATTCCAGGTAAGTCTTCTGGGAAAATCTCGACAAAGTTTCTGACTACCGCCACATCTTCCGGTTTGGATCGTTCTTCTTTTGTCGTATCTATGATATTGGCTAGGTATCCAACGCATCCGCTATGTAGCATCCTTCGCGCCCTCATGGCAGAAATCATCACTCTCGGTTGTTTCTCAGAAATGTTGACATATTCGAACTCTTCTACTCCATCCGGTTTGAACGTCACCTTACGTGCCCGACATTCAATGTTCGCATTGTATTTTCCTAGAAAGTCCATCCCTAAGATGATATCGTAGTCGAACATTTCTAAAATAATTAGATTAACAAACAATTCTCTACCAGCAATAATTATTGGCACATGACGTAACCAATAACTTGACAGCAGAGTTTGTCCTGAAGGCAAGGCCGTTCTAAAGGTCTGATTGATTCTATCCGTGAATTGAGTAAGCTTCTAGCAAGTGTATGTGATGCAAAGGAATGAGTTGCTCCAGAATCAAATAAAACATGGGTATCTTGGTTGGCCACAGAAAGCTGACCTGTCACCACATTCGAGGTTCCAACTTCGACATCATTCTTGTGTAGGCAAAAATGTGAGCGTTCGGTCCTGGCGGGGCCTCCAAACGTCCTTGGTAAATCTGCGGACCCTCGATTTTGGCTTGCATGTTGTGGAGTTGAGTCCCTTGTGGCTTAGCTGGTTCTGATTCTGCCTGTTGGTATAGCAATTTTGGCGTAAAATGACCCTCCTTGCCACATAGATAACAAGTATTGGAACCAAGTTTGCATTCACCTAGATGCTTCTTCCCACATTTTGTGCATGTAGGGTAAACGGTGTTATTCTTCTTCTGAGGATGGTTTTTCTGGTTCTTACTCCCATTGAAATTCCCCTTTCGTTTGTTGTGGTTTTGATTGGAGTAATTGCCATTAAGGTTGGATCTGTTTCCTTGGTTGTTCAGTTGATTTCCTTGATTTTGCCTTGATTGTGACTTCTCTTTCTTCTTCTCTTCAAAGAACTTGGCCCTCTCTTGTTTAGCTTGAGCAAGACGATACTCAGCGCGTAGCGCTCTTTCGACACATTCAGCAACAGTCGTAGGCGGTTTCTCGCCACTATCGATCACTACCGCAATCTCAGGGCGAAACATGTCTAACATCCTCCTAACCCTTTCATCCTCAGTTGGCACAAGGTGTGGGCAGAGTCGTGCCAGTTGGTCGAACTTGCGGACAGCCTCAGTTACGGACATAGTGCCTTGCTTGATGTTGTTGAATTCATTCTGCTGTGCTTTCATAGCCATCCGATTGTAGAATTTGTCGTTGAATTCCTGAATGAAATCATTCCATGTCATCTCAAGTACATTCCTCCTCATTTGCACGGTCTCCCACCAATAGCGAGCATCCTTCTTCATGACATAGGAAGCACAAAACACTTTTTCTTGATCTGTGAGATCCATAAAGTTCAGGACTATTTGAAGGGAGGTTAACCATTCCTCAGCCTCCAAAGGATTGGTGGATCCTTCGAATTCTGGTGGTTTCATACGTCGAAACCTCTCATACAACGGCTCCTGTCGGACCACAGGTTGGACGGCTTGAGCCGCAGGCACAGCTGGTGCTGCTGGTTGAGCTGGGACAGCTGGAGGAGGAGGTGGGTCTTGATTTTGTTGAGCAAGCTGTTCACGAAGATTCTGCATTTCACGCTCTTGGTCCTCCAATCTTCGCTGAAGGTTAACGACCATTTCAGCTAGGTTCGCTTCTTGTGGTCGTCTTGCTGCTGCCGCTCGAGGACGTACCATGACTTTATATATAACTCTAGTGTTCAACCTAAAAGAATCATACTTGTTTAATATTTCGGACAAAGTTATTTTAACTTAAGCGAAATCTTATGATGTGAGTTTTATTTAAACATAACGATAGAGGTACAATTCATAAATCATGGCACATCATATCTTAAAAGTATCATGTCATAACATCACATAATCATAAGTTCACATAACGATCAACCATACTGGTTATAATTAGTCATAGAGAATACATAAATCATAAAGACAACACAGGCGTCATCAATTACATAAGATAGATAATAGATAAAACATCCACAACAACAGCAAACTATTAGATAGTAAACTACAACACTCAATCTTCTACTAATACTCATGGGCCATCGGTCTCGTCATCTTCTCCCTCAGTGAAAACCTCAGTGGGGTCCTCCTCTTCTGAACCAATACGAGCATCATCATCTCCCACGGCTTCTGGTTGGTGTGGGGCTGGTGCCTCAACATGGCTACTAGCGTCCTCCGCATTCTCTAATCCCCTTGATGGGGGAGTATCTTCTCTTTCTGCTCTAAGATGCATCTCGGCGTAGATGACCTCTGAGCATAGGTGGTCGTAGTCCGGGTACGGTCGAGGAAAGTACACAAGTGCCCGTATCTCGGGGGAACTCCTTGCCAGAACAACTCACATGCGTCCTCTTGGCGTAGTTCATAAGGGCACTCGACTAGGAGGTCCTCTTCAAATCGGCGTTTGTACTCCTGCATGCTCTCGCCACGAACAGGTGCCCATCTCGCCGCCCGAGTAAAGAAGCGACGTCCTTGTGCATAAGTCAATTCAGCCCTCCTCTCTCGGTAAAGGAAAGGACCTACAAAATACTCCGTAATGTTGCGGCAAAAATCTCTCCAATGTACGAGGTTCAGGTCTTGCCCAATAGACTCCCACCAATGCCTAGCAGCACCCCTCAGCTGGATTACTGCTAGTCTCGACCATGCTCCTCGTGTTATGCCACATGAGCTGCATAAGGACTCGATATGGTGTAGCCAATCTCCCGGATGAGTTTCTCCGTAGTAGTGATCTGGTCTGGCTCTCCGAAAGGCAACCGTTATTTTGGCACCGAGCTCACTAAAAAGTGTGTCTTCGGATGATGAACCTCTAATTGGTGGCATGATGATAATATAGAGATGCCTAATTTTAAAATTAAGGTCAATAACAACAACAAAAAAAAAATAAAAATAAAAATAAAATTCTAACTTACTTGGACAGGCATGAAACTGATGTGGAAACGACGTAAGGTAGGATGGCAGGATACCTCTCTGATACCAACTGTAACGACCCGACTTTTCGGACCGTTAACAAACTTACTTAAGTCTTAACACTTATTTAAATTCGGTTCTAAAAAGAATACTAAATTTTTTTTTTTTTAAATCATATTCATACTATAAAAATTAGAATTATTAATATTTTTATATGTGGAAATTAAAAACCACTAGTAAATAATTATCCTATTTAAATTCATGTTTAAATAATATTTAAAAAGCTATAACTTCATGTTGATTAAAGCAAAAGAGTCAAAGGTCTTTTTCTCATGGAGTACTCATACTAATTTAGTAATACCAAAACATTGGGACATAACTATAATTATGGTCGTTACAAAATAAATTACGAAGTCTAAATGCGGAAATTAATTTCGTGGTGGTATCCCACTCCCTTCCTTCACCGCCTCCGCATAGCTTCGCCTGTCCATAAGAACATCTAAGTAATAGGCTGCTTACCCGCGTTACCTACAGCACGAACACACACGTATGAGCTTTCGCTCAGCAAGTACAAACAATATCTCACAAAACATTTTCATAAGTCATATCATCACATGTAATTATCAAGAATGTTCAAAATGCATGGAATCATGTGTGTTCAATTATGCTTCATTATATACATATCTTGTCTACTTAAGGGCCCCTATGTCGTACCCATATGCGCGCAACCAATGGGGAGTTAGGGGAGCGACCCTCTAACAACCTCCAAGGTCATATCTTATAATTTCGTTCTTATCATATCCTCTCACTAATTGGAGGTTGGTACGACACTTAATCCTATCTTTCATTAGCCTCATTCTTATTATTTGTGACAATGTGTAGATTTACATGTCACTATGCATTTATCATTACGGCATACATATCTGTGAGGCATGTCAATTATATCAGTGCAAGAGAATTTATGCACATCAAATACTTAATCAAAGCAATACGTATAATTTATAGACTCATCACATCATCAAGTCAAGTCATAACAAACGTTGAGCATCATCAAAGAAAACATTTTGTTTCATGCTGTAGGTGAGGTTTGTACTTACTTGTCTTATGTGCTTAACTTCGGGAGTTGTATCTCCTACTATGCGGATTTGAGAAATTATCCTGATTTAACAATAACTCATTATTAGATAAAATCATGGTTATATTACTTTATTCAATTATTCATTTATTTTATAAACTAGAGTGAACTTAATTTACTTATATCATAATTAACCTTAATAATTAATTATTAATTATTAAACGCTAAAATAAATTTCTACTAATTATTATTAATTATTAAACGCTAAAATAAATTTCTACTAATTATTATTAATTAATTAATTAATTAATTATATTAATTAATTGAATTGATTAAATAATTAATTAAATAATATTTAATTATTACATTAATTAATTGAGTTATTAAAATTAAATCATATAATTTTAGTTGACTTGATAATAATTAAATTATTAATAATTGTTACTTAAATATTCTTTCTCATATAATAATTAATAATTATTAATTCTAATATTAATAATTAATAATTTGATTAATCTGATAATTAATGTTTGATTAATCTCTAGTTAATCATCCCTAATTATTTTGATGATTATATCAATGATTAATGATTAATGATTAATTAATTTATAATTAATCATGTATTATAATTATGTAATTATTTAACATAATAATCCTGATTATCATATATTAACTCTTATAATTAATTAATTAATTAATAATTAGTTAATTAATTAATTCCTTTATTAAATTACATTTGGTTATGAATGAATGAATGAATAATTAATTAATTAATTAAGAAATTAATTAATAAATCAATTAAGGTGATAAGAGTCACCTAAGGATATACCTCTATTTTACTATTGGGCTAGTCCAATTCTTTAGTTATGTTCATTTAGTTGGGCCAAGGTAGTCTCATGGAATAGGCCCAGTAACCCTCTAGTGTACTCTAGTTTAGCCCATTAAAACTTATGATTTAATTTATGAAATTAGGATTTTTCACATTATTTGTTCACACACTTAAAATCAATTCATTTCATAACTAAATATATTCATATGTTAGGATTTACTTTTATGTCACCTTTTAATGTTTAAATCATTTTATCGGTGTAGGATTTTAACTTGTAGGATTTATTTAAATTGAGTATAATTCCGTTTTGGACACTTGATAACTTGTTGGAAAGCTTGAAACATCTAGTTTCTGTCTTTATAATTTGTTTCCTCAGATTCCAAGCATTTCAAATATTAATGTGGACGTTTTCTTAAGTGTCTTATGGTAAAATCTCAGATTTCCAGATTTCAATACAATCTTTAAGGATTTATTAAAATTCATATACATAACCGTTTTAAACACATGATATCTCATTTTGAAGCTTAAGATGTCTACTTTACAGTGGTAAAGTTATTTCTTTTAGTACTTAAGCATTTCATACCATAAACTTAGGTTTTGTCACTGTTGGTCCCACGTTTGCACCACCAGTCCAGATTTATGAGTAAGATTTGAAAATCCATAACAATTTACTTACAAGTCCAAATAAGACAAAAGATATGTCATTGGAAAGCTTATAATGTCTATTTTGTATGACAAAAACAGTTTTCTAAAAAGTTATGGTTTGCTAAGTCAAAAACAACAAAACCCGTAGCTAGTACCGGGTTCCAGCAAGGTTTTTCGGTTCGAAGACCAAACTTGTAAAATTCACCAAAAATCGTACATTTATCCATCAAGGCGTATGATACCTTGTTAGAAAGCTTAAAGAATCTAGTTTTTAGTTCTCCAACTTATAAACCAAAATTTTGAGTTTAAAAGGTTCGGAGTATAAAAAACCCGTGGCTGGTCAGTGGCTCGGAGGTTCATTTCTTCCCTAGTTTTTTTGTCACAACTTCAAATGCACATAACTTTATACATATAAAAGCAAATCAAGTGATTCCAAAGCCTAAAATGAAGCTTATCCTCTGTAGAATCTTAATATATAATTTATTTTTCATACCAAAGCTTCTAATGCATGCTATATCACCACAACAACTACGACCTTCAACAAAGTTCACAAATCTTACCGAAATGCTCCGGGGATCCTTCAAGATCTTGAACCTCCCGAGTTCTTCTCAAAACTTTTTCCTAGGTAAGAAAAATCTAATATTAAGATCATAACTAAACATCATATTTTTTTTCTCCAAAAATAACTAAAACCCGAATAGCACCACTATGTTACCTCTAGTAAAACGTCCTCTAACTCCGTCTCGCACTTCTTCGATCTTGGTGTTGGGGTTCCTTAGACCTTGAAAATGGATGGAGGAGGTGCTTGAGGAGTGTTGGAGATGGAGAGTAGTGTTGGTGGTTCTTGGTTTTGTTTAGAGCTTGATTTGTGTGAGAAAGAAAATGGGGTGTTAGGGTTTGTGCTTAGCTAACTTTGGCCTTGAGAGAGTTGTCTTTTGGGAGATGAAATTTGAAAAATATTGGCTGAATCAACCCTTCAATGGCCGGCTGTTTTGGGAGCAAATTTGGTGAAATTTGGTTCAAAAAGTTGAGATGAAAGGTCACTATCACTTGCTTCTTCTCTAGGTCAAATTGCCCAAAAAGGCCATGCCATTTCTTACTTGTGGTTGCATGCATGCACCACTTTCCTCATTTCCCTTTGTTCACATTTTTTCCTTGTTTCTTGAACTACAAAACCGACCCCCCCATTGCTTCCTTTTTTTTTTTTTTTTCTTTCTTTTAATATCCACCCTTGATCCAAAGTTATCATACTTATTCTCACCCATTGGATCTTCCATCACACCAATCCTTAATCTAAGTTCTCATTGGTCACTTTTCATCCAAGGTTTGGCCATTGATTTGCCTAGGATTCTCTAGCATCAAATCTACACCATTGATTCAAATCAAGCACAATTCTTGATTAATCTCCCACCTTTGGATTTCCTAAGAGTAAATACTAATAATTAATTTTCTATCCATGTGACACATTAAATCCCCAAACATGCTCTCAAATCTTGACTATTAGTATGCTCAAAATAAATACTAAGATCATTAAATCGATCTACTAATAAAAATCGGGGTCCTTCCGAAAAATTATCACTACACCTCTAATACGACATAACTAATTTCTTACGTATAAATTTTTATGTCGTTCATCACACGTTTTATGTATTTAAAATTTCTCATTTAAATAGAGAAACTCAACATTATTAAATCATCGACATCATCACACCGAATGATACATATATTATCAGTCATGATCTTGAAATTTGATATTCATCAAAATAATTCACTAAAAGCATATTAATGAATAAAATCCATAATAATAATTCATTAATTAAGCTTATGAATTTCTAGGGCATCACAACACATATTCAGATATGGTAGGTAATGTTGATTCCAAGAAGTCCACTTTAGGGTTCTTGATGACCTTTGCAGGGGGAGCAGTCTCATGACAATCTAAGTTGCAAAAGTGTGTTGCTTTATCTAGTACAGAAGCTAAGTATATTGCAATTACTGAAGCCTGCAAATAAGCTTTATGGACGAAAAAGTTTCTTGAAGAATTGGGTTTACAACAAGATAAGTATAATGTCTATAGTGACAGTCAAAGTGTCATCCATCTCTCAAAGAATTTAACATTCCATTCAAGATCCAAGCATATTGACATTAGATATTATTGGATTTGAAACAAAGTAATTGCTAGTGAGAATGGATCATATATGTTGACAAAGTCTTTGCCTAAGGAGAAACTTGAAGCATGTAGGCAAAGAGTAGGCTTGGTTGAGCCCATTACATGAGGTTGGGGGAAGAATTGTTGAGTCCACCCCATTTATTGGGCTGGACTGATAAATTGGGCAAGGTCCGACATGTTTTGAAGTTTTTTTTTTTTTTTAATGGGGTTAATGGCTTGTTGCACAAGCCTTGTGTAATCAGCAACAAAGGAAAAAAGGGGCAACCATGTGGGTGCATGCGAAAAACAGAGAGCGTGAGGGAGAAAGGAGAGAGAGAAAGGTGGAGTTTTTGGGTTTGTACAAGACGATTGAGCAGGGAAACGGTGTCCATTAGTGTTTAAATTTGATGTGGTGAATCCTTGTGACGAGCTTTTCTTATACACCGGTTCTGATTTTCAAATTGTTGTCTCTACGGTGTTTCTCCCAAATACCCACTTGAAACCTAGAATTGATTTCTTTTGATACTATGTGTTGAAATCCATCTTGTTAATGATGAACCTTATTGTTTAGCCAAGATTATGATTTATCTTGATAATTATGAGCTTCTAGTTGTATTTAGAGAGAACTTTGTAATCCCATTATTGTTGATATAATGGAAGTTGATATCGGACTACTATGGTCCGGTGATTTTTTGCTTCGTATTGGGGGGTTTTCATGAAAAAATCAGTGTCTCTTATGCGATTGATTATTTTGATTTTTCATTGCTTTGGTTGATTTGTTGGCTTTGTTAGAACTTATTTTTGAAGAATCCATTTTATCACACAAAAAGTGAAAAGTTTAATTGGTGGTTTTCTCAACAATTTTCAACTACAATTTATTTCAACTTTAGTTTAAGCCAAGTAAAAACAAAACCAATAAGTAGAGGAAACAAAATAAATTGTTAATTTTTTCGACTTTAATTATTGTTTGACTTGTCTATTCAATTTCATTATCTTAGTCAAAATTTATTAGACGAGGAGAGCAATTTGAGTTATCAGTCCTTGGCTCTCTTCATTTTTGACTATCGATTTTTCCTTTAAAAAAAAATTTCAGTTTCAATAGTTATGCTAAATCATTTTATTTTCCTTGTCAATTATTTTGCGACGTAGAAATTCCATCAAATTCATACTTTTTATCTTTTTTTTTTCCTCTTATAAATAAATTCAGGGAAAATTTTGAAACAATTATCATAATCAATCTATAAAATCTCCGTTATTAAATATCACATTACGTGAGATTGTTGTCTCCCTAACCATTGTTGTCTCTATAGTGACGATTCTAAGACATGTTCATTATTTCCTTTTTCATTGTGATTAGGCCCGCTTCATCTAGACTGTCATTTCACATGCTTTTAATCACTTTTTTAACTTCTCTGCGGGTTTGGAAATTTCTTATAATCGGTCTTTTCCTCTCGATTTAGTCTACAGATTCAGGCTTTATGGAAATATGCAATTACTTACACTTGTTGGTTGAACTGTTATGCTAGAATAAGCTGCTTTGGAAGACAAAACAATCCCAAAAAATTCGGCTAAGGCCGTGATTTGGACGGCATTTAAACTTCTCTTGATATTGGTTGCATGAATAATTCATTGAGCCATCTCTTGATTCTTCATAAATTTTATATTATTGATAAATACCTTGTGGCTTTGGATATCACAGTGGTTAGATGACTACCTCTTCCTCAAAGTTGGATCAAGGTGAATACAGATGGTAATATGTGAGGTGCTCCTACCATATTGCAAGTTGTGGGTGTTAGATAAATTTTTTTGGTGAAAACTATCACCAAAAATACCAAGAATATTCATGTTTGATTACCAAGAATCTATTAACAAATAAGCAGAAGCGTACTTGAATCTATAACGATTAATTACTTTCTAGAGCCGTGCAGTTGGCCTTCCAAATCAACACAGTTTTCAAGAGAATCTTTTAGCCTTCTCTATGTTCTCTCTCTAATAATAGGATGTTAGAATTGAATAATGATAATAATACGTGCGATCTGGGAACTATAACCACTATATAAACAACTTCCTTGTTATCTTTTGGTATTTCTAGTTTAGTCCATCCTATCAGATACATTAAAACCCAAATCAATCAAAACTTAATAGATCACTTTTAATTGGATTTAACCTTATTTGACAGTCTGCAACACATAATTATTTACGTATAAACCCAACGTTGGATAAATGATCCAACAGTGTGGCCATGTTTAGAACTTGCATTGGTTTTGTAAAAGGTTGTTTTAACATTTTATTTGCCTTTGAGTCAAAAATTTTACTTGGGAGTTTCAATGGAACACTAAATCAAATAAATTTCCTTGGATGTTTGTAAATGTCATGGTGGGGATTTTTTTCCCCGCTTGAAGCTTCAATAAGAAAAATGATGCTAATTTCTTTTCTATAATTTGTCCTGATATTTTTCTGTAAATTATGCATGCTTGTGGGTTGGTTTTGGTGGTGAAGATAAAAAAAAGAAAAGGATGGCCGACTAGAAATGTGCAGAAGATCGATAAGGCCAACCTAGCTATGACAATTATTGGGACAAAAGGGACGTTCCTCATTAGAGGGCAAAAAAAAGAGAGTGAATCCAGACCCGTGTAATTACCAGTTGCAAACAGACTACATACGTAGCCGAAAAAGAAGAGAAAAAAAAAAAAAACAAAACAAAAAACAAAAAAGGAATTGCAGAACCCAAATGGATAGTGTGCTGGATTTGGGCCGACACGTTTATGACATGATACAATCAATTTAAAGATGAATACGAGACGATTTACAAATGGGCCGGTCATCCGGATCCCAAATACAAATATATATATATATATATATTCAAAATGTTTATTATACAAACAAGACATGACACCATAATATATTTATTAAATAGTTTGTGATGGGTTGATTAAAAAAAAAAAGGGTTTATGAACTGTTTATGACCCAATTAACAAGAATAATGTAAAATACAAAAAAAAAAAAGCTTTAAAAGTAAAAACTAACATGAATTGAATATTAACTACATTTAAATCCAACAATAAATTGTGTAACGAACAAAAATTTTAAATTTTCCAAATCGTCGTAACACCAGCACAAAGATCACATATAGCAACGGTACCTTTAGTGAAGACAATTGTCCCAGTTTGGGAAATTTGCGATCAAATATGATAGAACGAGTGTTTGTGTTAAAATTTGAAGTTCGATAGGTGTAAATATCGGTTTTTCAAAATTCGAGAGGTGAAATTTCAAATATACTAAAGAAATGAGGAAAATAAAACTTTCTCTAAATCTTAAACCGTGAAAATATAACAGAAATGATTTGCTAAAAGTTGAAATTTTGAGATTATTTTTACTAACGGTGTAAAGTTTTTAGGAGTATAAACACCAATTTTTAAAATCTAAAAACAAAGAGACGATGGTACTAAATTCAATAGATAAAAACAAAATTTGTCCTTACTTGAAATAAATTTCTAAGCTCCGATGTTGATAAGGATTCACTACAGGAAAAAAAAAAAAAAGTATTTTACGACCATTTTAATAAAGGAAAAAACATTTCACAACCTTATTTATTTATTTATTTATTTATTTATTTTTCCTCCCCTGAAAGGACATCCATTCCGTGCTTTAATTAAAAGGTTTTTTTAACAAAAGAAAATAAAAATTTGAAAAACATGTTGCACATTCCAACAATGCTACTAGGCGTTTTCCTCATCTTCCTTGGTTTCTTTTTCCTCGTCATTCTCCCATTCGCCACCACTCCGAAACACCATAAACATGGCCGGATACTCCCGCCCGGTCTCCGCCCGCTTCCGGTAATCGGTAACCTCCACAAACCTCCCTGTCTCACGGCCGGTCGCCTCCACAACCTAGCCAAAAACCATGGAGACATCATGCCAGTCTGGCTAGGGAACATCCCAGTCGTCGTGGTCTCGTCTCCAAGAGCCGCCGAGCTATTTATCAAGACGCACGACACCACTTTTGCTAGTTGCCCAAAAAACCAAGCCTCCGAGTACCTATCTTATAGCACCACGGGAACGGCTTTCTTAGAATACGGTCCGTACTGGCGCTAACGTGTGAGTGCGTCGAAGATCAATTCATTCGCAGCTTTGAGGAGCGAAGAGGTTCGATCGCTGGTGTGGTCAGTGAAGAAGGCGGCGGAGGCTTGGGAAGTGGTGGATGTTAGTAAGAAGGTGGGAGAACTCATTGCAGACATGTCGCCTAGGATGATACTTGGGACGAATAGAGAAGAGAGTTATCACTTAAAGGAGCTTATTCACGAGGGTTTTTGCTTGGCGGGAGCTTTCAATGTGCCCTGTCTCGGACCCTTTGACATTCAGGTTCCATCTCACTCTTTCATTTTTTTTTTTTTTCCTTCACGCGTTTTTCAGGTGCTCTATTTGTCATGAATCATGAATTATTAATTATTGTTTTTCTTCCTCGGGTGGTTTTTTTTTTCTCGGGGTTTTTTTGGCAAACAATTTGTCTGACTAGATCTCATAGATACGACCAGCCACGGAGCTGCAATGGCAGAGCTAACTTTTTATCTTGGTGGCATATTTTTTAAGAAATAAATGACATAAAAAAAATTAAATAACATCATAGTAGTTTTCCAAAACTACCAAATACAGAATCATAAAATATTGCAATAGTTTAAAATGACTTTTATACTTTAAAAATGTTGCATGTAATAGCTTTTAGATGCAGCATACGGAGAGATACTAATTTTTAAATGTGGGCAAAAAATGAAAAATTTTAAATTTTAAATGGAAGTTTTTTATTTTATAAAAATATAGTATGGGGGCTATAGCTCCTTCGGCCTCTGGCTATAACAGGGCCTTTGGACCGCGATAGAGCGAAGAAATTTTTTCAGTAGGAGTGCAACAAAAAGAAATTAGAGATAAATATTTGGATTAATTTTATGAATGCCCCTAAATTATGTATCCTATTTTATTTTGTCCCCTAAATTATCAATAACATTTATTATACCTTTTAAGATATATAAAATCATTCAAATTGCAATTTCCATTTACTTCCGTTTATAAACATGACTAAACTATTGATGTGGCATATATTTAAGAATTAATTAAATAAGCTTTAAAAATCAAATCCTTATCAAAAGAGCAAAAATTAAAATAAAAAAAAAACTAATCTAAAAAAAAAACGAATAAACTTTTGAATAATATCACTCTCTTCCTCTTTGACCCTTTTGTACCCTCTCTCCCTCCCTCCCTCCCGCCCTCCTTGCTGCCGCCCTCGCAAGTTCCCAACGTCGCCAGGCCTCACGAAACAAGTGCCATTTTAGCGAGCACCGTGAGTAGATCTCGCCAGTGGGTGGGGTGAAAGTAGACCCTTGCCTAGTGTTGACCGCTCCTAGCTCTGCCGCTTCACCCCAGTCAAGCTGCCCTCCCCATCGACAGCTCTGTTAGGAGAATGAGAGAGAACAAGAACAATAGAGGCAAAGAAAAACTGAAAACAAAGATGGGTTTGACATGTATTGAAATACTTTCCTTTAAGGTTTTATTTACCCTCACTACTAAGTTTGCTAAAGAGTTTAATGGCAAATTACCCCTAAGATATAACAATCCATTGAATACAATATCTGGCTATAATATTATATTTCAGAACAAAGATATGAAATTTATAGATTTCTGAAGTTTTTAAAAGCATATAAATACCTTTTTATGAACTGTTACTGTCATAGTGATTCAAGCAACTTTTTAAAGTGGTGCCTCTTTATTGTAAAGACATCTATTTTAGTATCTATTTATTTATTATAACTGATATATTAATTACTAATAATAATTCAGTTTTGTATCAAAATATACAATCAATAGACACAATGATTCGAAACAATTCAAAAGACACATTTAAAATTCTCATTTCAGCATTAATTGCATAATCACACGCCAAACTGACGCAGCCGCACCATGCCCTCGGAGCACGAAGGTGTCACACAGCGCGACCGCGTGCCATGTGTGGTGCAGCCACGCGGTCTGTGGCTCGGGCACGCGCCATGTGTAGCGCGGCCATGCGGCCCTCTTGGCCTGCTGGGTTGATTGCAGGAAGCGTGCCCGCTTGCCCGTGCTGCCTTCTCTGCTTTCTCAGTCTTCACGGCTCTCGCAGCCTTAGAGATATATTACAATCTCTCTTATAAGCTCAGCCAAGCGCAACTCCCCTGCCTCGGCAAGGTCACCCTACTATGGCCCTGGGCTCAAGTGCACACTACATCAACGAGTATTTATGGGTGCACACTACATCTTCTTCTTCTTCTTTTCTTTCTTTCCTTGTTTCAATAGCCCTTTATGCAGTTGCTTGGATACGTGTTTTTCTGGGTTTTAATTTTTCCTCTTAGCTGCTCAGAGTTTTCATTCGTTTGTATACAGTGTTTTCTGGAGAAAGACAACGCGAGAGAGAGAGAGAGAGAGAGAGAGAGAGAGAGAGATTTTCATTAAAATGTTAATTTGTCTTATTTAATGTTTTTCCAGTAATTAATGTTTAACATTTATTTTATCTTTGATAGTATGCTACATAAGCAATTCCATTAAATTGATAAGCGAAAGTAGACATAAAGGGTAATTTGAATGATTTTGTGCACATTATGGAGCATAATGAATGGTTTTAATAATTTAGGGGTAAGTTAAAATAGTGTATATACATAATCCAGGGGCATTCATAAAAGTATTCCTAAAATTTTTTTTTCCCCCTTAAATGAGGACATAATTATTTATTACCTTTGAATATGGACAAATATACAACGAAAATTTTCTCATAAGGTGGGTGTGTAACTAAATTCAACAGAAATTTTAGAATTAAAACTTGAAAAGTAAAAATTTGAGTGGGAACACAGTTGAAAGTTTTCTTATTAAATACAGGCCCAACTAAAATTTTTATCGTTAAAAATAATTTTTCAAAATACTGGCGGACTCGATATGACTCTCGCCTATGAAATGAGACTAAGCTGAATAACTAGTAAAGGGGAAATTAATTAGAAGAATTGAGCATATAATAACACACAACAGGAATACAAATTACTTGGTTTGAATCAATTTTGAAATAAGACAAATTTAGTGTATGTTTCCAAAACAGTGCAAGGTTATTAGGGACAAATTCAAAACTATTCACAAAATCATAATCGAAGTTTAGAAACCATCATATATTCATAAGTGATACTAATTACAAGAAAGAAGGAAAGGAGTAGAGTCTTGGAAAATAGATAAGATCTAATGGAAGAATTTTCATAAATAAATCTTTATTGGGAAAGTAAAATTATATACAATCAATTATTAGGATTATTCTTTGATGTTAGTTGCTTCCTCTCATTATTATTATTTTTAAAAAAAATAAAAAAAGAGTTATTAATAAGATTTTTCTTTAGTGTTTTTGGACTCACTACCCTCACTGTTGTTGGGTTCTCAAGATTACTATATAGTAGCTAGTGTGTTTGGGTCATGTATTCGAATATAATGTAAATATGCATTTAGATAAGTATCTCATATCTTCCAATCAAATATAATTCTATGTGAACAGTAAATCATCTCAAAACACTATTTATTCATTTCTTTTTTCTATCTATTTTTACCAATCACAATAAAAATACTCTCTTTCTTAGTACCAATACATATTAAAATGACTGTTTAAATATAAACAATTTTAATGCACATTCTAATTCATCAAATCTATTTAAAATACAATACAAAGTGAATATGTGATCCAAATGGATCATATAGATATGTTCCTATGAATTAAGTCACTCCTGTGGTCGGCATCTGCTTCCTTTTCAACCCGTTTATTCTGGCATTTCTTTAAAACATTTGAAGTTAACCCTCATATATGTCTGACTAAATCATTACCTCTTATGCTTACCTCAGGGATTGACAAGAGGCATGAAGAAATTTAGGAATGACATTGACAAAGTTTTGGAGAAAATAACTATGGATCATGAACAAGTTGCAAGAGAAGGACAAGTACAAAGTTTTGTTGATGTTTTGCTTTTTTTAATGAATCAACCAATGAATCCCCAAGATGAGCATGTCTACATGGTTGGTCTTACAAAATCAAAGCCATCTTGCTAGACATG
The DNA here is from genome assembly GCA_025413485.1 of Ficus microcarpa. Lineage (NCBI taxonomy): Eukaryota > Viridiplantae > Streptophyta > Magnoliopsida > Rosales > Moraceae > Ficus > Ficus microcarpa. The sequence continues at coordinate 16,989 of JAINRI010000637.1, forward strand.
ATAGTGGCTGCATTCGACACTTTTGCCATAACTATAGAATGGACAATATCGGAACTTCTAAGGAACCCGAGGGTGATACAAAATCTCCAAAATGAGGTTGAAAATGTCGTTGGGAGGGACCGGATTGTAGAGGAAAAAGATTTGGAGAAGATAAATACCTAGATATGGTATTGAAAGAGAGTTTGAGACTACACCCAATTGCACCATTTCTAGTCCCACGCAAATCCCTGAAGGACAATAAAATCAATGGTTACTTCATTCCCAAGAAATCGCGCATTCTAATTAACACTTGGGCAATAGGAAGGGATTCGAGTGTCTGGTCAGAGAACGTAGAAGAATTTTACCTTGAAAGGTTCACAAAACAGTGACACCGATTTTTGGGGACATGACTTCAAATTTCTCCCTTTCCAGTCGGGTCATAGAGGGTGTCTTGGAATGCAATTAGGTTTGACAATAGTCCGATTCGTAGTTGCTCAGTTGGTGCATTGCTTTGATTGGGAACTTCCTTGTGAAGTGAAGGCCAAGGACATGGACATGACTGAGAAGTTTGGTCCATCAATGGGGAGAGCTAATAACTTCGTCGCAAAGCCAGCCTTTCGTCTGCTTCCTGAGACTATATGATACCTGCAATGCATTTGGCTTATGTGGCATTGATAAAAATTGAAGGATTGGTGTCGTTTGAAAATTCGAAAATCTTGTTTCTTTATGAATTATTGATGGCCTGTCATTTCTAGTATGTCTTAATTATTTGTAAGACAAATTCTCGGAATCTTGTTGTTTGAGAGAAACGTATTCTATTTCTTTTTGCTTTTAAATTCAGTAAAAATAAAAGTTCCATATTGGTTATAGTTAACATTTTCTCAAACTTTTTTTTTTCTTATTCCAAATCAACACTATACTAAAAGAGGCGCAATTTGGAGATTTTGATTTTGATTTTGAATTTTTTTTTTATTTTTAAAACATGCTAGACTTGGGCTCAGTTTGGGATTATTATGCTTTTAAAATAAGTACTTAAAGTTTAAGCAGAAGCTAGAAGCTATAAAATGTAGCTTTTCAAATTAACTTAAAAAGTATATTGGTGTTTGTGTAAAATAATTTTTCACACTTTCACCAAACACTAGTCGTATATATGTGTTTCGCACACATGGATTTAATTTGTTACATAGACATATATGTATATATTTATATATATATATATTAATTTTTTAGTTTTGCTAATTTAGAAAGATCGTAAATTTTTAAATGAAAGGAGCAAATAAAAAATATTTTCGAAAAAGTTAATAGCAAAAGATGTAAAAATAAAAGTAAAACAAGTAAAAGTTTTTCATCCCAAGATAAAATTAATAACAGTGAAGAATGATAACACTAAAGAGTGAAGTAGCATCGAACGATTTCATCCAAAAAAATCCCACAAAAGGACAAATTATAAAGACAAAAGTTTTGAACAGTGGAAAAAAGGAAACTGAGCTTTTATATAACAGTAATAAAAATATATCAAAATTGCATTGTTATTTATTGTACAAATTATTAAAATAATTACACAAAAAGTCAATTTTTAGATTGTTATTTTAAAATATGATAGTTTTTTTTTAACAATATTACATATATGTCTATTTTTTAAGAAATAAATATATGTAATACCTACTTTGTCCTTTTACAATAATTGATATCATTTCTTTTCTTTTCTTTTTTTCTTTTTTTCTTTTTATAAGTTCTTCTATTTTCCTTTTTTGACTTTAATGTTGAATATTCTTTGTTGATAAATGTAAATTACTTTTAATAAACTCAAATTAGTTATAAACATCAAAATAATTATCATTAATATAAAATATTTACTATAAAGATGATGAGTCAGACTAAATAATAAACAAACGACAATCAATTCATTATGAAAAAATCTATTTATTTATGTAATCTACTACAAATCAATGGTTGTCGTTTATACCTTAACCAAACAAATTGAAAATAACACAAAAAATGGTATTGAATTCTTTATGAAAAATCCCCTATTATTTATATAAACTAGTAGGAATGAAATCGAACCTATCTTTGTGATAAAAGACTGATTCATTATATGAAAGATTGTTATTATTCTTTTTTTTTTTTTTTACCTTTTTTTTATTTAGGTCATTCTTATTAATCTAATATTTGAGAAAACATTCCCTTTTTAGATTATTATGAAGATTTACACCTTCTTTACAACAAGTAAAAAAATTCATATTTTCCTTTCATATCATTTCCTTTAGCAATTTCATTATATTAGCTTTAGCCCTCTTTGACAAACATCTTAGATTCCTTTTTTTTTTGTTTTTTCTTTTCCTTTTTTTGTAATTTCTTCATTTGTTATTCTCCATTCTTTATGAATGATAATGTTGTCTTTATATTTACTATTTGAGACATTGATGTAAATAAAAAGAAAATGGACATATTTCAAATCAACACACTTAATTTGGACATCTATATAAATACTCATAAATTATTTGATCTTCTAATTTTGGTTTTCCAATATAGGCATGTCATGCTTTTTTTTTTTTTAAAAACATTTATCTTCTATTTTCTAGGGTTTCTCTGCATATCAAAACAAACTAAAATTCTTATTATTATGTTATTCGATTCTTGAAGGTATGGAAATTGATGTTTCAAAAGGCTTAAATTTTAGTAGATTTGGGTATTCTTATTTCAAGTGGCAGAGATGCATGTGGATATAAGCTAAGTTTTATGTTGTAGGACAATTATCTCAGTATAATTTCTTGCACATCGTTTCACCTATTTCCTCTTTTTCCTCGATAAACAATTTTATGTACTTCTTTGGAACTGAAAAAAAATTTCAATTTTTCTATATTGAAGGTGACGTTTGGAATGATATTAATGCTAATTGGAGTTTAAAATGAATGGATAGTGGTGCAGAAAGTGGTAAAACAGAGGAAAATTCATTGGACAAGTGTAATCGATGTAGAAGATTCTTCCTTCAAGGTTTCTTTTACTTGATTATTTTATATTTTTTTAATTTCAATTTGTATTCGTTCCGATTCATTTAATGTTTACTTGCATATTATTGTCCTCTTCAACTATTTTCAAAGAAAATTCCACCTAACATGCTTTACTATTTCTTGATTAGTAATGCTGTTGTCGCTGTTGTGGATTCTTATTCAATTGTTCTTTGTTTTACCTTTTCTTTTAACAAATATATATACTCTGTTTTTTTCATGGGTTTGAAAACCTGAGTTCAATGTACAAACTACAAGGCATTCTTGTACTATCATTTCCGTGCTGAAAAAGGTGAATAACTTTGGAAGTAAGAAATTTAAGATGAAAACCCAAAAAAGAAAAGACTAAACAGCAATGATAGTGTGGCTTACCTTCTTTAATTACCAATTGAAATTCTTTTGCAACCAATTGTTAGTATAAGAAGCATAGATAAGGTAAACCTATCTTTATACTTTTTATGCTGCTGATATGACTTGCATCAAATAGTTCTCCTGTTTTACTCATTTGTTTGGAGACTCTGCTTCCTAAGTTTAAGTTTGAATCAGTTATGCTTTTTAGTTTTCACTTTTTCCAGGTTATGCTAAAGCTTAAGTCATGTGAACGGTTTCATATATTTTGTTTGTTCAAAGTTGATGTTTCATTGTATTCTATTTGAAATGCATTGTTACGCATGTGTTACTAATACTTCCTTTTCACCCATCCTAGAACAAATTGTTATTTGTGGTGGTATCTAGTTGAATGCAAGATAGAAGCAGCTCTTATCCTACAGGCACAATTAGCAACAGAGTCTTCTAGGAGTCTATGGAGCCAATAGCACAAGTTAAGGAGGAATGGGGCATTCAAGAAAGCTTCTGAAACTAGTTGCTTCATACTTTTTTTTTGTTTTTTGTTTTGCTTCTGTAGACTTTGTGTCTATTTAGTGTTGTTACCATGGGTCAATGTGACTTTAATCCTATTATATATGATTAAAATCTGAAGTTAATTCTATATGCATATTCATTATGCAAGGAGGAAGCTGATTCACAGGTGAATATCTCTTCGAATTTTTTCTTGCATATTTCAAGTGTTAATGGCCTAACTATATATTTGATGGGAAACAAAACAATGAGCATAGGTAGGGCTTCGATTGGATGGCTTGTTCTATATGTGCTGTATATACGGGAATCAATATTGACTATTCTAATTCTTCTTCTATCAGCATGAGTTGCAGCTTTTAGTAATGTCGAGTGCCTAATCTATTATTGGTTGCTTTTTATTTTCAGCAGAAAATTTTCTCTTCTTATTCTCATTTCTATTTGACAGTATTTATATTTGCTTTTTAATCAATTGCAGCTTAATTAGGGTGAAAGCCCCTACATTTTGGAAGCTCAATTTCGGTTTATTGTATCGATAATAGAGTTTGAAGTTCATGTATCTTGAGATGAAAGGCGGTATGGATACCACTACGCATACATTCCACAACCCTCTTTTGAATTAAGAAGTTTTGTATATAAGTATATATGATAAAAACAAGTTATGTTATATGGTATTTTGGTATCAAAGACTTTGAACAAACTTCCTATTTCAGTATGTATGTAAGATAAGTTTCTATGAGCAAACCTTTTCATATATAAGTATGTTTCAAAAAAAAAAAAATCCCAATTTTTTAAGTAAAGTAAGGTTAAGTAAGTAAGGTGACGGCCCTACGTAAGAAGGGGGCGTCACAGAGTCAACCTTGGTCAAACTTTGACCAACAAAAATCATAAATTTTTGTCTCACCTTTTATCCTCAAAAAGCCTTATGCTTAGCTAAGCAAACTATTATTGAGTCTTAAGAGACTATAAGAACTCAGTTATAGTCTGATAAAATCAAATCAGTATTTCACATAAATCTTTATGCTCCTTAACAAGGAAATCACGAATCAGCAAAATGGGCAGTTGTTATAATAACCCGGCGAAGCCATTGTCGAGCCACCACCCATATCATCGACACCGCTACTGAGCAACCCGTCGAACCGCCAGACGTCTCCTTGCCATTTGCCTTCGCGTTGTTCCACAAAAGACAATGTGCCTGGTAAATATAAGTTGAAGCCCTAATTGTTTAGATGTTTTGTTGTTATTATTATCTGGATATATATTTACAATTACAAATAGACAAAAATTTAAAAGAAAAGAATTAAAATATATTGAATTTAAAAAGTGAGAAAAAAAATCGGTGGAATTTAAAAAAGAATATTTTGAATTATTGACTAGTAAATAAATAGATACATATTGAATTGTCTGAGTGATGTTTACACATTTGAGTTGAAAATTCATTCTTCAAATAGTGTACATTGAAAATAAAACTCCACTTGTACGTTAGCGAATAGTCAAAGATCTCCAGCGCCGCGAAAGATGTACCACCACCAATATTATTTTATTTTAGGCAAGTTGGTCGTTCTATTCACCAACTTGAGTGAGAAAGTTTGAGTATTGGATTGACAATTGTAATTAGTTTTTGTGATGATGCAAAACTAGAGTGATAATACTCCCTTATGGTCCTTGATCGACTGATTGGATTCGTACACGTGTTATTGATCAATTATTTCTCATAAAACTTAAATTATCAAGGTAGACCATAGAATCTAGCGCCATACACACACACACAACGATAATAATGGTAATAAATAGAGGAAACAACTTGCATCAACAATCAAGGAACCTCAGAAATCCAACTAGATGAACAGTGTTAGCTTAAATAACCTCCACGTTGTTTGCAAACAAACTTGACACAAAAAACGATGTCTCTTACAATAATTTTGGCAGTTTTCCTAGTCATTCTTGGTTCCCTATCATCATGTCCGCCTGTTTTGGAGTGTGTAAAGGGTGGTGGGGAGAGGGATAGAGAAGAAGAAAGAAAGTGATAACTGGTTTTTTAATTACTGGGAAGATATCTTTTACATTATAGTTATGCTATGATTTGAGATACTCTTGGGTAAATTGCTAGGTTGGGACTTGAAATTTTAACTTTGTTCAATTTTAGTTCCAATTTTTTTTTTTATAACTGAAATACACCTAAATTATTAAAATGTTGCTATAATAGACTTTTACATTAATTTTTAGACGGAATCCGTAAACGAATATCGCTTTTTGACTAAATTCCTAACAGATTCAATTTAAAAATTAACATAATGACTATTTTAGTAACATTTTAATAGTTTAAAGGCATTTTATGTTCTTTTTTCTGGAGCTAAAATTACTATAAACTATTAAAAGCGTTACTACAGTAGTCCTTGCCGTTAATTTTGTGACGGAATTCATAGTTAGCACCACTTTTTAATCAAATTACTAATAGATTTTGTCCAAAAATGGACAAAAGAGACTATTATAACAACATTTTAAAAGTTTAGGGGTTCTAACTATAAAAAAAAGTTCAAGAACCAAAGTTACACAAGATTAAAAGTTGAGGGATTAAATGAGCAATTTACCTTAGACTTTTTTAGTTATGCCAAAATTCAATGCACTTTCTATTTTTATGACAGGTATCCTAATTATCTCTAAATTTTAATGAGAAAGCCCAATATCTTAACATGCTTTGTCCACGTATTAAGAATAAATAGGAAATTCACTATCGCGGACGAACCACCACGAGAAACCTTTTATTCTCTCATTTCTTTTATTTTTCATATTTAAATTTGTTTTTGATATCAAACCGAAGTTCCTTAAAAAATAAGTAAAAATATTAAAATTAAAATTAAAAACTTTGAACGCGTTGTGAAATTCCTTTACAATCCGACGAAGCCATTGTTGAACCACCACCCATATCATCTACGCTGCTCCCGAGCAACCCGTCGAACCGCCACACGTCTCCTTGCCTTTTTGCCTTCGCGTTGTTCCACAAAAGACAATGCGCCTGGTAAATATAAGTTGAAGCCCTAATTGTTTAGACGTTTTGTTGTTATCAATTATCTGGGTGTGTATTTACAATTACAAATAGATAAAAATTTAAAAGAAAAGAATTAAAATATATTGAATTTAAAAAGTTAGAAGAAAAAAAACGGGGGAATTTGAAGATAATATTTTGAATTATTGAAAAGTAAATAAATAGATACATATTGACTTGTCTGAGTGATGTTTACAAATTTGACTTAAAAATTCGTTCTTGAAATTGTGTTCCTTGAAAAAAAAATTCCACTTGTACGTTAGCGCATAATCAAATATCTCCAGCGCCGCCGAAGATGTACCAACACCAGTATTGAAGAATATCATCAAAGAGCATTGTCCATCCTGTGCAGCTGCTCGATCTTACTGGTGGAATCATATTTTATTATTTATTATAGGCAAGTTGGTCATTCTTTTCTCCAACTTAAGTGAGAAAGTTGAAGTATTGGATTGACAATTGCAATTAGTTTTCTGAAAATTCTTATTTCTATTATCATACAAAATCATTTCCAAACCAATTTCAGTTTTTAGTTTTTTTTTTTTTGGGGCTATATATGACTTTTCATATTATAGTTGATCACTACATGTGCCAATGCCAGCTCTTGGTATAGAATAATTTGTTGACTTGAATGGGTTGGTGTGGTCGAAAACAGACAGTGAACATGACAAATCCAAAGACCGAAATTTGCTTGAAATCTTGGTTGCTATATTTGCATATACACATGCGTAAGCAGATGTCATGTGCGTGTAATATTTTTATATTTGTGTGTTCCTACTTCCAATTATTGAATAAATCAGACTCAAATCTTTAATTCAATTTTTTGTGTTTCAAATGTTGTCTAATCAATAATATTATATCACGTCATTTAAAAAAAATTGAAATATTTTATAACTGATTTTTTTATATCTTTAAATCTAAATTCTTTCAATGATGTGTTAAAATATATAGTTGGTTAGACATCATTAGGGACACTAAAATTGGACAACAGATGTCAATCCGAATAGATCCTCCTTAAAATTAAGAAATGGGTGGGTCTATTGACACCCTCCACTTTGCTTTTCCCACCCATTTTCCAAAATCATCAAAAAATTAATATTAGAATTAAAAAAAATACTTGTTTCACCCCTTAGTTTTTCTGAAAAGCTCTTATAACTAAAATATTTGTCTTTCTTCTTTCTTTCTTCTTTCTCCATATATTAAATCTAAACCACTGCACAGTTTTTTTTTTTTTTAAGATATCCAACAAAAATTCTTCATCAGTTTATATGTTGAGATTAAAATCTATGAACTTTTTTTTTTATATAATAAAAAATATGAACTTATTCTTTGGTATACTTCTTCTTGAAACAAAAAAAAAAAAAAAAAAAAAAAACTTGAGGATAATATATTGATAAAGCTAAGCATTCCACAAACATGGTTGAAAATGTTATAAATTTGGTTAATACTTTTTTTAGATAATTAGAAATGGCTCACAATTTCATAGTTTGCATGAATTCCTAACCATTTTTTCAATATATTTATAAAATGAATAATCAATCAAATCGATATATTTGATTATATATCTATATCATGCATACCCAATCTTTGGCCGGGCACATTTGATATTGTTTTATAAACATTTTGAAAAGAAATCTCATAGTATTCAATAAAGATGTTTTTGAAATGGTTTTTGAAATAGCATCTGTTTTGTACAAAATTAGAAAACAGTAATGAAAACAAAAAATCATTTTCATTTTTTGTTAAGGAATTATAAAATGAAATAAAGTTATTTTCTTCTTTTGTTTCCATTTTCTAAGGTTATACACTTAACAACTATTTTAAAAAAACATACTCAAAATAATTTTATTTTTTCTTGTACTGAAACTAATTTTTCTATAAACACAATTTTAAAAAGTATCTCAAAATCTTTTTTAAAACATTATAAAACAAATCATTCTCAAAATACTCCAAAACGAACCCTTTATTTTTTTCAAGTTTCTAATCTTGTACTCATTTTTTTTTATATAATTTGAATCGAAATATCCAAGAAATTTATTCTTATCCACACAGAGTCAAAATGTGATCTCAAAAAGTATTTTGTTCAGTTTCTTTTGATGAGCTGTGCATTACATGGGTGGGGTATAGGGATGAAATGTGAATATTCCTAGTCCGACTTAACTACCTTAATTGGTTGACTCAGTCCAATTTAACTGCTTCAACCATCTACATTCTACACCACGCAATTCAAACCTAGTCGTCCTTCTGGCCAACGTTTTTCAGGACATGATCGCATGGCATACTCAGTTTTAAAATAGAGAACCATTTTATTTAAAATAAGAAAGTAATTTTATTCTGAAAATAAGATGGTATTTGAATATATAAAATGTTTTTCTTTCTTGAAAACAAAAGGTGTTGAAAATTCATTTATAAAGTTATAAATTGAGAAGAAATGATGCTGGATATAATGCATTATTAGGAGAAAATTTTAAAAAGATTTCAAAAGAATTCCAAAATATACTGTACAAAATATGTTCGAGAATAATATGTCTTTTTTTTTTTTTTTCAAAATGAGAATAATATTAGTAGAAAAAGTTGGAAAAATATTATTTTACTATCTTTTCACACATTTTAAAAATGGGCATATGAAACAAGCCCTTAATCAAATACAGCTTGAAGAACTTCTATTCGTGTATGTGTGTGTATATATATATATACTTATATTCATGTATACATAAAGTCTCGTATCAGGTACTACATAGTATCCGATAATATAAATTTCAGTTGTTATTAATGTGAACTTAGTTATTGGAAATGTGAATTTATGTAGAAGGAAATACAACTAGAGTGAAAGTGAATTTCTCTTATTTTGTATTTTCTTCTGCATGAATTCACATTCTTAGTAATTAAAGTTCACATTCATTGTAACTGAAGTTCACATTATCGGATACCATTTAGTACCGGATAGAGGACAAACCCTACATGTAAATATGTCTATATACATATAAAAAGGTTAATTTGAGATGCTTGGTATATCCCTTTCTTTTTCTTTCTAATTTTTCCCTTTTATCCAACCCCTACTCATTTTTTTTTTTCCTCTATGACCTTCTCAACTTTTTTTTTTTTTTTTCATAGTATCTTCTAATATTTTTTCCATTGATTATTCTATTAGGTTTTTTTTTTTTTTCATAAATATACCTATATTCTCACATCTTTTTTCTTTTAAAAAAATTTAGCCTTTGTTCAACATTTAAGTTTAACTTGAACTAAACTGTATTTTGTCATTTTCTGAAAAGTCAACAAAATTTATATCTAGTTTTTGAAAAGTCAACCAATACCAATTTAAAAATTTTATCTCCAACCGGCTAACCAAACGCAAGCTTTGTGTAAGAATCCTTATTTTTTTTACTAAAAAATTATTTTTTAATTGTGAAATAAATCTTTTAATGATATAATATATGAGTGCTCATTGAAAATTTACATCAATACACGATATATTAACCGTTGACGTTGAAAAGTTATTTAATGTAGCATTTGAAAACACATATTATTCTACAATATATTCGAATGAAATGCAATATGTATTTTGTTACGTTGTCTTAAATATTCTATTCAAATATAAATATATTTGATCAGTAAATCCAATATAATCATTATTATCATTCCAGTTTTCTATCTATTTTTTTCAATCACAGCACATGCGTGATCTCTCTTTTTTTCTATCCGCTTTTATTAATCACATTATATACTCTTTCTCTCTCACTGATAACCGAAATACACATTATTAAATTAGAGTACAATTAAAGAAGAAAATATCCAAATATATATTGTATTTTACTGTATAACATTTGAATGCAATATATGTTGAATGGCGCTTTCAAATGAACCATTGATGATTAAAATAGTAGATCCTGCCAGTTATTTTATTTAAAATTTTTTGATTATCATATCTATTAAATCTAACAAACGAAGGGGCTGTTTGGGGGAAACAATTGATGTTGGGAGTTTTTGCAGATATTGTGATTAGACTTGAGTTGAGTCGAGTCAAAAATAAAAAATAAAAAAAATGTTTTGGAAATTACTCTCTCGAAACGGCCCTTAAATTCCCATGAGCGTGACATGTACTTTCAATTAATATATATATATGTGCTTATGTATAAGAAACCTCTACACAATCAACCTTCGAATACTCGTCCACACAATTACACCTGCCAGAAGCAAAAATGCTCTCAATACTAGTAGCCATTCTCCTAGTCATCCTCGGACCTCTTTGGTTCCTTGTTCTCCGACGCACAACCCAAACCTACAGTAGAAATGGCCGAAAACTTCCACCCGGTCCCCGGCCTCTGCCGATAATTGGCAACCTCCACATGCTAACCACCCTACCGAACCGCGGCCTCCGAGACCTAGCCCAAAAATACGGCCCCATCATGTCCCTGCGGCTCGGCCAAGTCCCTGCCATAGTCCTCTCTTCGCCCGAAGCCGCCGAGCTCTTCCTCAAGACGCACGACATCGCCTTCGCCAGCCGTCCGATGCTCCAAGCCTCCGAATACATTTCCTACGGCAACAAAGGAATGGCTGTGGCCGAGTACGGGCCGTACTGGCGCAACTTCAGGAAGCTGTGCACGCTGCAGCTGCTGAGCAGGTTGAAGATCGAGTCGTTCGCGGCGTTGCGGAGGGAGGAGGTCTGGGCGTTGGTGGAGCGGTTTAAGGAGGCGGCGGCTGCAGGGGAGGTGGTGGATGTTAGTGCAATGATAAGGGGGCTTAGTGAGGACATAACTTACAAGATGATATTGGGGAGAAATAAGGATGACAAGTATGATTTGAAGAGGATTATTGAGGATTCAACGGACCTTCTTGGAGCTTTCAATCTAGCTGATTTCGTACCTTATCTTGGGTCACTTGACCTTCAGGTCTGTCTATTTAATTTCTCTTGTTTTTTCTTTAAAAAAAATTTTTTTTTTTGGACCACGTTAAAAGTTTCTGAAGCATTCAAAATCTTTTATATTTTCTTTTCTTTGTGGACCACGTCTTGCTTCGGTCTTGTTCTAAGGAAACTTGTGTTTTTGTCGTCGTACTTTTTTTTTTTTGCTCCTCCTCCTCCTCCTCTTTTTTTTTTTTTTTTTTGGGTTTTTTTTTTTGTTTTTACTTTCTTTTCTGTTTTCCACAAAGGTGTCTTCATTTAAAAATTTCCTTTTTTTTTTTTTTTTTTTGTTGTTTGGTTAGTATTAGAATAATTCGTTCTTTTATTTTGGTCGTGTTTTGTATGTGTGTTTTCTTTTTCTTCTCTTTTCCGTGAAACCATAATTTTTTTTTGAATTACTTTTTTCTCTCAAATATATCCTCGTTTATATCTATTACTATTATATTAAGCTGAAGTTTTTTCACTGTTGAAAACTTTCATCTTTCTATTTTTCCTTTTGTTGGATTTTTTCTTTTTTCAGATGAAATCATTTCATGCTTCTTTATTCTTTAGTAGTACCATTCTTTACTTGTATTGTTTCTCTTTTGAACCGAAAGCTTTTACTTAGTTTTTATTTTTTATTTTTTATTTTTTACCTTTTTTAGTATTTTATTTATTTATTTATTTTGCATCTTTTGCTCTTAATATTTTGAAAAATACTTTTGATTTGCTTCTTTTATTTAAAAAATTTTATATCTAAATTTTTTTAAATAAAAAATCTTAAACATTTATATATATATATATATATAGATAGATAGATAAAACAAACTAAATTCACGTGTGCGAAGCATTTACATATAACTAGTATACAACTATGAGCCCATCTATTTTCTATTGTTTCCTTAACTGAGCTTCCTTTAAATCTAATATTTATAACTACACCTTATTAAATAATTTTTCTTTCTCATTTATCCCAATTAAAACAAAATTTTCTCAAATACATCTCCACATAATTATCTTTTTTGAAATACATCTCTGCATAATTATCGTTTTTCATATAATCCATTAAGATATTACAACCTCAAAAATAATGCTCACAATTTTCTTTTTCTAATTGCTCTATTAATGCAGTTGTTCTCAAATATGTCCATGTTTAAACGTGTTTATTTTGTACTCTCTCAATTATTATTTTCTCATGAATATTATTTCTCTACTGTATTTCTGTTAAAATAATTTTTATTCAAGCATTTTCTTCTTACGATTTTCTCATCTTCTATTTTTTCATAGTACCCCTAATTAATTTTCTAGCTGATTTGCTGACCTTTTTTTTTTTTTTTTTTCAATTATTTCAAACGTGTTTACACAACTGTACATTCAACCAAAATGTATGTTGTGATTGAAGCATGCATTTTTCGATCCATTTACCTTTCATTTAGTTCTTGAATCTAATTTTAAATGTGCCTAATCCCCCCCCCCCCCCCCAACTCACTAGTAAATTAACTTTTTCTGTGACTACTTAAATAAATATTTATACCCTAATAATTGCCTAGTTGAAGTAATTTTTCTTCAAATATGGTCCCACTAATCAAAAATCTATTTCATGGAGTCATTTCAAATACCATTTTTCTCATATGTTCTCCCCTAAATAATTCTAAATAATTTATTGTCTAATTTACCTTATTAAAACTTTTTGCTTGTTTATAAATGCTCGTTTTTTTTTTTAATTCACTAAACTAAACTTTCAATAATAGAATATTAAATCAAGAAAAGAAATTAAACTACTATTTAGAAAACTTTTAGATTACCATATCTACAAAATTTAACAAAAATTAGTACGTACGTAGGTTTACGTAATTGTCTAATGATCAATTTTATCGGTTACTGTTTAAGATTAATTGATTAAAACCCATCAGTGATGGTGATGGTATAACGGCGGATAGAGAAGTCCACTTAAAACTCTCTATGCTTTTGACTCAGAGTTGATTCCTGCCTATCCCATCGAGACTTGCCATACATGGTCCCCACTGGGAGTTTGGATCCTGGGTTACGGCACTGGGTTAACAGCATGTGTTCAAACAACAAAGGGCTAAACGTTAACACAAATCAATTCCTCCTTGTCTTTTCTGGTTTTTTTTTTTTTTTTTTGGTAGCAAAAATGATAGTAATAATTCTATTCATCACCACCTAGTACCAAAAACAAAATTATAATAAATAGCTTCATTAGAGTGTATGTTTCAGTTACAGATGTATATAATATGTATGTGTGTGCATGATGTTTTTTTTTTTTTTTTTTTTTGGGGTGTCGAAAGATAGGATATAAACAATAATTGCATTAAATTATTATTACATAATGTATGTATATGACACCATATCCTATGGATACCACATTAATGTCAGAATTTTTTAACCCATGTCTTAGGGTCTTACAAGGCGCCTGAAGAAAGTTGGCAAGGCCATCGACCAAGTGCTGGAAAATATCATTGTGGAACATGAACAAGCAGCAAGTACTAGTAAACAAGCTGGGCACGGGGACTTTGTTGACGTGTTGCTTTCGTACATGAACCAACCCTTGAACCCGCAAGATGACCATGTTTTTATGATCGATCGAACAAATATCAAAGCGGTCTTGTTCGAGATGGTGACAGGTGCATTTGATACTAGTTCCACGTCGGTGTTGTGGACATTATCCGAGCTTCTAAGGAACCCAAGAGTGATGAAAAATCTTCAAGACGAGTTACAAAGTGCGGTTGGGCTAAATCGAATGGTTGAAGAAAAGGATTTAGGAAAATTAGATTACTTGAACATGGTCATAAGTGAGAGCTTCAGGCTATATCCAGTCACGCCATTTCTAGTTCCACGTGAGTCTAGGGAAGATATTACTATTGGGGAATATTTCATACCGAAGAAATCACGAATTATAGTGAATACTTGGGCGATAGGAAGAGATCCTAATGTGTGGTCGGAGAATGTTGAAGAGTTTCATCCAGAAAGATTCATCGGTAGCAACATAGACTTGGGAGGACAAGATTTTCGACTTCTGCCATTCGGGTCTGGTCGTCGAGGCTGTCCCGGAATGCAATTAGGTCTTTTGACCGTCCGATTTGTGTTGGCTCAATTGGTGCACTGCTTTAATTGGGAACTCCCTAATGGCATGAAACCGAATGACGTTGATATGACCGAGGTTTTTGGTCTAACAATGGTAAGGGCTAATCACTTGCTTGCGAAGCCAACTTATCGCCTAGTTGCTTAAATCATGCTACGTCAATTGTACCTCCGAAAATAAAGTGTCTAATTACTTTTGCGTTTCCTAGGGCAATGTTTGTCACTTAGGGATTCTGTATTTTGAGTAAGTTGAGAAGATTACGTTAATCTTCTCCAAGTTCCTCTCTCTCTCTCTCTCTCTCTCTCTCTCTTTGTTTTGTTTTGTTTTGTGTGTGTGGTTCTCAACTATGTTTAATGAAATAATAAGCAATTTTACATCAACTATAAAAGGCCTAGCTAGTCTTGTTTTGAGCCTCTTCGTGGATGAAACTTAGCCTTGCTGGCACGGCCATTGCCATTATATAAATTTTTTCCGACAATTTTTTCCTGATTATTTTATGAAAAATTAGGGTGGGTGGCCTCATTTGATAACCCAATTTAATGGATGGCCAAACCTTTTTTTTTTTTTTTTATAGCTAAATGACCGTTTGTTAAATAATGATTGAATGGTCAATCATTGATTCACTTGCATTTATGGTCAATCAATTATTGACTACAGTTAAAAGTCAAAATCATCTCGATAGATTCGGCCTAGGATATGATTTGGGAGGCACTTAAAATTCTCTTGATATTGGTTGCATGAATAATTTTTAGAGTGATCTCTTGATTTTTATAAATTTAACATTATCAATAAATGCCTTGTAGCTTCGGATATCATTGTTATGAGATGACTGCCTCCTCTTTAGGATTAAATCAAGTATGGTAATTGATGCTAGAGGTGCTCCTAGTATTGTAGGTTTTGGTCTTGTGTTTAGGGTTAGTAGGATTTTGTTAAAGGTTGTTTTGACATTTTCTTTGGTTTAACTTGTTGTGTCTAATTTTACACTTTAAAAAGCTTGAGAGTTTCAATAACATATTTCTGGATTGAATTTGACTCAATTTATGTGGTCAATCTATTAAGATTAAATTGAATAAACTTCCTTGGATGTTATGTAAAAGATGGCTTCATTTGTTACGATATGCGGAGGTCTTGATGGTTATGATCTCTTACAATTTTCATGAAGCTAATGGTGTTACAGATAAATTAGAAAATCATTTAAGTATCGTCACTTACATTGGTGATTTTCAACTTCTGTATTTATTATCCCTTTGCTACATATGGACATGAATGGTCTTTTTTTTTTTTTTTTCCCCAAATGTTCTTAATATTTTTAGGTATTTTACGTCTTAGATCATGCACTCTTTTCTTCTCTATTAGATTTTCTCCTTCAAATTTTTTAAAACAAAGCATTTTGATGAGACATCGGACTTATCCAGAAAGATCTTGTCAAATAGCAATGTAGTAGTAGTTTCTATGTTTTTTTCTCATCTTCAATGGTTTTTTTTTTTTTTTTTTTTCAAGTTCTACTATATTTTTTAAAACTATTAACTTTATATGCAATGTGTACATAATGAAAATGCTAATATGATTAAGAAATTGCAGTGTATTCATCGATTCTTTCTGTCACCATTATTTGTTTCGGCAACTATACATATACACAATATGTCGATCTACCGAACTCTACTAGTCCGAGTTTAGGTTAGGTTTTAAGGTTCAATCTAAATTTTTAATCTCAGTTAATTGTATTTTTTAAAAAAAATCAACAAAAAAATTTTAATTAGTTTTTAAAAAATCAATCAACTTTAATTAAAAATTTAATTTCGAATCTATAATTTAAATGGAAATAAATTCTATGGGAAGAGAGAAAATTAACAAGATGAATTTGGAATGTTGATAGCAACAATTGGGCCCCACATTAAGTTGAATTCATAAATTTCAAAGCCAAACGTGGACCATTAAAATGACTTTTAAATGAGAAAGCGACAAATCGAGAGCTAAATTAAGTTGAGAAGTAGAGATTGAAGAAAAATCTGGTGTTTTTACTTGTACAATTCTTGTGTCGCAGCAGATTCATGAAACAGACATCATCAACCACTAAAGGTAGCGTCCATTACTTGTAAACATAAGAAGTCATGAAGCATATCATATATGCATGAATTCAGCACAATTATCTTAAATATATATACAACAAATTAGAGATATTTACCGAATCTATAAATCCACTTATTTTGCGTAATATCCGATTTATCGGGTTTAATTGGATTAGAATGTCATTTAGAAAAAAAAAAAAAAAAAAAAAGGATTAGAATGATTTTGAATTAGTAACGAATTAGGATTTTCTTAATCTAAACATTATGAGCAGAATTGCTGATTGAGGATTTATAGTCCATAAATCCAAACTATAAATACATATACTATATCTATCTCTCTCTCTCTTTTTTTTTTTTTTTTTTTTTTTGTTTTTGTTTTTGTTTTTTTTTTTTTGTGTGTGTGGCTCTGAACTATGTTTACTGAAATAATAAGCAATTTTACATCAACTATAAAAGGCCTAGCTAGTCTTGTTTTGAGCCTCTTCATGGATGAAAACTTAGCCCTGGGGGCATGGCCACTGCCATTATATAAATTTTTTTTCGACAATTTTTTCCCAATTATTTTATGAAAAATTAGGGTGGGTGGCCTCATTTGATAACCCAATTTGATAGATAGCCAAACTTTTTTTTTTTTTTTAATTTAGCTAAATGACCATTAATTTGTTAATAATGATTGAATGGTCAATCATTAATTGACTTGCATTTATAGTCAATAAATGATTAACTACAGTTAATTAGTGATTGACTGATTAATGATTGACTACAGTCAAGTACTAATTTACTAAATTAATAATATTAAATAGTCAATCACAGATTGACTATTTAAGAAAATTGATTTACCACTTTAAAAGAAAGGAACCATTTTAATTACTATTTAAAATCTTTGACTATTTGTTAAAAAAAAACTTCTTAAAATAGGACAATTTAATTCTACTCTCAACTTTTCTTAGAAAGAAAAAATTTAAGTTCAATAGTTAAGCTATCACGTTATGTTCCTTCTCAATTATTTCACGATGGAGATTTGGACACTTAAAAATAATAATAACGATAATAATAATAAGGTTGAAATTGAAGATGACTTTTATTGAATTTCATAAATGTCTTTTCTTTTCATAAGTGTATTTTGACAAATTTTTTTTTTCTTTTCAGAAATCATAATCAATCTATAAAATATCTATTATTAAGTATTTTACATCTGAGACTATTGTCTCCCTAATTATTGTTATTTCTGAGCTGGCGGTTTTTATGACTGTTTGTCATTTCATATTAATTAATCTTTCTTTTGACTCTGCAGGCTTTGAGTAACTTTCATGGTAAGTTTTTCCTCTCGGTTTAGTCTACAAATTCAAGTTTTACGAAAACATATGATAATTTTTATTTGTTGGGTGAGGTAGCATGTTAGAAATAAGATGGTTTTCAAAGACAAAATCATCTTGACAGATTCGGCTAAGGATATGATTTGGGAGGCACTTAAAATTCTCTTGATATTGGTTGCATGAATAATTTGTAGCATGATCTCTTGATTTTTTTTTTTTTTTTTATAAATTTAATATTAGCAGTAAATGCCTTATGGCTTCGGATATCATTGTTATGAGATGACTGCCTCCTCTTTAGGATTGAATCAAGGTGAACACGTATGATAATTGATGCTAGAGGTGCTCCTTGTATTGTAGGTTTTGGGCTTGTGTTCAGGGTTAGTAGGATTTCGTTAAAGGTTGTTTTGACAATTTCTTTGGTTTAACTTGTTGTTTCTAATTAGATACTTGAAAAAGCTTGAGAGTTTCAACGACATATTTGTGGATCCAATTTGACTCAATTTATGTGGTCAATCTATCAATATTAAACTGAATAAACTTCTTTGGGTGTTATGTAAAAAACGGCTTCATTCGTTACGCTATGCGGAGGTCTTGATGGTTATGATCTCTTACAATTTTCGTGAAGCTAATGGTGTTGCAGATAAATTAGAAAATCATTTAAGTATCGTCACTTACATTGGTGATTCTTGACTCTGGTATTGATATTTATCCCTTTTGCCACATAGGGATATGAATGGTCTTTTTTTTTTTTTTTTGGCCGATTGTTCTTAATGTTTTTTAGGTATTTTATGTCTTAGATCATGCACTCGTTTTCTCTCTATCAGATTTTCACCTTCAATTTTTTTCAAACAAAGCATTTTGATGAGACATTGGGCTTATCTAGATAGATCTTGTTAAATTGCAATGTAGTAGTAGTTTCTCTGTTTTTTCTCATCTTCAACGTTTTTTTTTTTTTTTTTTTTCAAGTTCTTTTATATTTTTTAAAACGATTAACTCTGTATACAATGTGTAGATAATGAAAATGCTAATATAATTAAGAAATTGTAGTGTATTCATCGATTCTTGATGTCACCATTATTTATTTGGATAATTATATACATATACACAAAATGTCTACCAAACTCTACTAGTCTTAGTTTATATTTGATTTTTAGGTTCAAACCTAAGTTTTTAATTTCAGTTAATTGTCATTTTTTTTTTTAACTCAATAAAAATTTTAACTAATTTTTAAAAATCAATCCACTTTAACTTGTATAATCAATTTTAAATATATGTTTTAAGCGGAAGCTTAGTCAGAAACGGCGGCTGCTGTTGATCATGTAGCAAAGAGAAATGCATTATTGGAGTTGATTTTGACGTTTAATAAAAATAACTCATTATACACGTACTTGTCTGGATTGCAAAGGAAATAAATTACATGGAAAGAGAAAACTATCAAGATGAATTTGGAATGTTGACAGCAACAATCGGACCCCACATTAAGTTGAATTCATAAATTTCAAAGCCAAACGTGGACCATTAAAGTGACTTTTAAATGAGAAAGCGACAATCGAGAGCTAAATTAAGTTGACCAGTTGAGATTGAAGAAAAATCGGGTGTTTTTACTTGTACAATTCTTGTGTCGCAGCAGATTCATGAAACGGACATCATCAACCACTAAAGGTGGCATTCATAACTTGTAAACGTAAGAAGTCATGAAGCATATCATTTATGTATGAATTCAGCACAATTATCTTAAATATATATATACAACAAATAAGAGATATTCACCAAATCTATAAATCTGCTTATTTCGCATAATATCCAATTTAACAAATTTAATTGGATTAGAATCACGATTAAAAAAAAAGGATTAGAATGATTTGAATTAGTAACAAATTAGGATTTTCTTAATATAAACATTATGAGTAGAATTGCTGATTGAGGATTTATAGTCCATAAATCCAAACTATAAGTACATATACTATATATTTTTCTTAACTATTTATAATAAATATGTAGCTATCTTTTATATATCTTTATTTGGTAACTTATACTGCATATTGTTTCTCAATTTTGCATGTAAGTGGAGCATTACTTCAAAAGTCATGACACTGAATTAATACAAAATTATGCTAAGGAGAATGACGAAAACTTTATTTTTAATTTAAATTGAATTTGTTTTTTTTTTTTACAGTGTTTAATGTAATAATCATAGTTTATTTTATTATCGAAACCTTTATAAATTTAATTGTATTGAACTATTTGATGTTAAATATTTTAATTTCAGAGTTTCAATCTTCGAATCCAAGAATTCAATTTATAGTATCTGTCGTTTTTGTACCAGATTGGATCGGATAATTGTGAAACTAATAGATTGAGATTTTTGAAAGTTATAAATTAAACTATTGATTGAGTTTTAACCCGTATAATCTGCTGCATAAACATCCTCACAATATACATAGGAGAAGAATGCAAGACAAATTTGAGTTAGCAATTAGTATGTTCGCCTTTTTTTTTTTTTTTTTTTTTTGGGGGTCAAAAAGTGATGATGCAAGACTAGAGTGATTATATTCACTTGTGGTCCTTGGTCGACTGATTGGTAGAACAGAGAATCTAGCACCACACACACACACACACACACACACACACAATTGTAACAATGATAATAAATAGAGGAAACAACTTGCATCAACAATCAAGGAACCTCAGAAATCCAACTAGATGAAACATTGTTAGCTTAAATAACCTCACTGCTACAAAATGTGGTGGATTCCACGACGGAACTTCCACGACCGTTTTTTAAAAAACCGTCATGGAAAATGCGACAAAAACACGGAGTGGAACAGAGTTTTCGAAAATCGTCGTGGAAGCTGAAACTTCCACAACAGTTATAAAAAACCGTCGTGAAAGACCATGCTTCCACGACGGTTTTTAATAACCGTCATGCAAGGAAGCTAAAAAAAAAATTCGTGCAAGGAAGCTAAAAAAAAAAAAAATTTTAGCTTCCACGACGGTTAAAAATGTAGACATTTCTCTCAGCATTAATATTGCTGATTTTTAAAATGGCATTTATGGCAATGTTTGTCAGAGAGCGGCCACTTGATCCAACTCGATTGCTTTCAAACAAAAGCAAAATAGTCATGGATCAAATCTTTAATTAGCATTCATTTATATATATATATATATATATACATATAATAGTCAGAGAATATTATTGATATCAGAAAAGACTAGTACGTCTCAATTAAATTTAAACCTACTAGCAACCCCATCACACGCTAAGCATATTTAACCTTCATGTTTCATTGATCTTCTATTTTTGGTGCTAATTTTCTCTCCTCTAACCCCAAATAACGGAATAATAAAAAAATGTCTCTCACTTCAATAATATTACTACTAGCAATTCTCCTCCTAATTGTCTTCCTTAGATCCCTTTAATTGCTCCATTCTTCTCCCACAAAAACTCTGAAAAAATGCCCGGAAACTCGCACCGGGCCCGTGGCCACTATCGATCATCGGCAACCTCCACATGCTATCCACCTTACCACACCGAAATCTAGAAAACATGGCTAAAAAATACGGCCCAATCATGTCCATCAAACTCGGCCACGTTCCGACCGTCATCGTATCGTCCCCTAAAGCGGCCAAGCTATTCCTCAAAACAAACGACGCCGTTTTTGCCAGTCGCCCCAAAGTCCAAGCCTCTAAGTACATGTCCTATGACACTAAGGGAATGGCTTTAACCAAGTACAGTCCGTACTGGCGGAACCTGAGAAAACTATACACGTCACAGCTCTTTAGTGCGTCAAAGATTGAGTCGTTCGCAGCTTTGTGAAGGGAAGCGATTCGATTACTGGTTGAGTCGCTTAGGAAATCGTCAGCGGTGAGTGAGATCGTGGATTTAAGCCAAAAATTGGGGGAGATAAGCGCTGATATATCGTGCAGCATGATATCGGGGAGGAATAAAGGGTTAGAAAAAATGGTTTTTAACCATTTTGAGGAGCCATTTTGAGGTCTAAATTTGAGTAGGACCCACTTAGTAAAATTAATGGGTCTTGGTGGATTTGCACTCTCCGTCGTGAGGAGATCGAAATCATATATTTATACATTCAAAATGGTGTTCGGGTGAATGAGAAATTGATGCTCAAAGTGTGTCTATTGGAATAAGAATTTTGTTGGAAGTAGCTTGTATATGTGAAGTCCCACATTGTTAAGGCATGAAAGCTTGATGGACTTTATAAGGATTTGCACTTTTGGACTTGGGTAAGATTGTGAACCCAAGATGCTCTCTCACGCGCAGGGAGGGTGCAAATCCCAATGTGTGCGCCCACACGATGTGGGCGACGCAAATATTAGTTCGTCGAACTTGCTCCGCACGAGCTTTGTTTTGAATTTTTTTTTTATATTTTTCTAACATAAATTCCGGATTTTATACTCATCAGTTATGATTCCAAGAGGTGAATGAGTGGGCAGCACTAATGGTGCATTAATTCGGTATTAAGCAAAAAAATTTTCAGTTTTTTGCACTAATGGTGCATTAATCTGAATTAATAAATTTGGTTGTAACATCTCACCCTAGAGCCTATAAAAGGAGGCCTCCACATGTTCTGAAATCACTTGCAATACACAAAAATCCAAGAGCTCTCTTTCTTTGTTTTCTTTGTTTTTGTTTTTCTCTTGTAGTAGTTGGGTTTTGAGTTTTTGGTGATAGAGAGAAAACTTTGTTTCAAGTTCGCCGGGAGCGGTTTTCGATCGTGCTAGACAACCATTGTTTGTCGTTGTATCCTGGGAGACAGACGCCCGTTGAAGCTCCGTGTACTTACCGGAGGGGACGAATCTGTTTTAAAGAGAGCGTGACTCACATGCCTTGACGATTTTTCCTTTGTTTGCGACTTAAGGTTGAATTTTGGTGTAATCGTTTTCCATTATATCTATTTGAATTCACTTGTTCGTTGTTTATGCTCTATATACTTCAACTATTTTCTAACAATCTTAAAATAGACTCGCATCATAGACGACGGACAAGTTATTCGAATTCGGGAAGGAATTGCTAACGTTTTATTTGTGGTTTACATTTATTATATGCATAATGTTTTGTCTTAAAACTTGGAGTTTTAACGTTTTTTTCCCCCGGTTTTGAATGTATATATAATTATAAACGTTTACTTTATAAATATATATATATATATAATTATTAAAGATATAAACGTTTTCTTTATAAACATATTTATAAGGTTTTGTAAACGTTTTTTCTAATATATAACATATATATTTAATTATTCTAATAAGTTATAAAGTTTTATAACTTTTCTTAATTGGCCTTTATTTGCTATATTGATAATTAGAATTTGGTTCTAGTATTGTGGTTTGTTTTCAGAAATGACTGAAAACATGTACATCGTGCCAACTGAGAATCCAGCTGTGACACCGGTGCCATCACCTCGGGTAGTCTTGTCTTTTACGCAGCCTTTGGTGGTCACGGTCCCTGTTAATCACAATGAGAAGCCAGATAAATTCACTAGTTTGAATTTTCAGACGTGGCAACAAAAGATGTTATTTTATCTGACTACTCTAAATCTTGCAAGATTCTTAAAAGAGGATCCTCCTAAAATTAGAGAGGATGAGACAGATGCACAAGTAGTGCATGATTTTGATGCGTGGAAGCATTTGGATTTCCTGTGTCGGAATTATATTCTGAATGGCTTGTCTGATTCGCTTTACAGTGTGTATAGCATGAAGGAATCGGCCAAGGAACTGTGGGAGTCCTTGGATCATAAGTACAAGTCTGAAGATACCGGTGCTAAAAAGTTCTTGGTGGGACAGTTCATGAACTTTAAAATGGTGGATTTCAAAACTGTCATCAGTCAAGTTCAAGAGCTTCAATTAATCATTCATGGAATTCATGCTGAATGAATGGTTATTAGTGAATCTTTTCAGGTAGCTGCAATTATAGAGAACCTATCCCCTGCATGGAAAGACTTCAAGAACTATTTGAAACAAAAAAGAAAGGAAATGAATGTGGAAGACCTCATTATGAAACTTTGCATTGAAGAAGATAATAGGGGCTCGGAGAAGAGGCTCTCCAACAATGTTGCTGCCAATTCTGCTAAGGCTAATATGGTGGAGCACAGTCAAAGCTCGAAGAACAAGAAGTTCAACAAGACATGTTCTAAACTGGGACCTAAAGGTGGAGTTTCTAAGAAACAGAAATTCCAAGGGAAGTGTTTCAATTGTGACAAAATAGGTCACAAGTCGGCTGATTGTAGATTATCGAAAAGAAACAAGAAGAAAGAGGCCAATGTGGTGGACACCATCACACAAGAGGTGTCCGACATCAGTCTTTCAGCTGTGGTTTCTGAAGTCAACATGGTGGACTCCAACCCAAAGAAGTGGTGGCTTGATACTGGTGCCACCCGTCATGTTTGTTCGAATAAAGCTGCATTTGCTGATCTAGTTCCTTTGGAAACTGGGGAGAAGTTGTGTATGGGCAATTTTGCAACTTCTGAGATCAAGGGTTAAGAGACTGTATTCCTGAAGATGACGTCCGAAAAGGAAGTGAAGCTGCACAACGTGCTGTATGTGCCTGAAATCCAGAAGAATCTGATTTCCAGAACAATGATGAGCTTGCATGGCTTCAAAATGGTTTTTGAGGCTCAGGAACTAGTTTTGTCCAAGTATGGAATGTATGTGGGAAGGGGTTATGTGAAAGATGGAATGTGGAAAATGAATGTAATGGCTGTTAAGCCCAAATCCATCAATAAGAATAAAAGTCTTCCACTTATATGCTTGAGTCTTTTAATTTATGGCATGGTAGACTAGGACATGTTAATTTTGATACATTGCGTAGATTAATTAACTTGGATCACATACCTGCTTTTGAAATTGATTCAAAACATAAGTGTGAAACTTGTGTTGAGGCAAAACAAATAAGATTATCATTTCAAAAATTGAAAGGAATACTGAACCACTTGAATTAATTCATAGTGATATTTGTGACTTAAAGTTTGTTCAAACAAGAGGTGGTAATAAGTATTTTATCACTTTTATCGATAATAGCACAAAATATTGATATGTGTATTTGCTTAAAAGTAAAGATGAGGCTATAGAGAAATTTGTTCTTTACAAGCAAGAAGTTGAGAACCAACTTAATAAGAAAATTAAGATGGTAAGAAGTGACCGTGGTGGTGAATATGTAGAACCATTTGGTGAATTTTGTTCACAACATGGTATTATTCATGAGATCACGCCACCTTATTCTCCTCAGTCAAATGGAGTGGCTGAACGTAAGAATCGTACCTTAAAGGATATGATGAATACAATGTTGTTAAGTTCTGGTTTGCCACAGAACATGTGGGGGGAAGCTATTTTGTCGACTAACTATCTTTTAAATAAGATTCTCCGGAAAAAATAGGATAAAACTCCATACGAATTATGGAAAGGAATGAAGCATTCTTATAAATACTTAAATGTATGGGGTTGTCTTGCCAAAGTGTTAGTACCTGGGCCAAAGAAGATGAGAATAGGTCCTAAAATGGTTGATTGCATCTTCATTGGCTATGCTCAAAACAGTAGTGTATATCAGTTCCTTGTGCATGAATCTAAAAACCCTGACATACATAAGAACACGATAATGGAATCTAGGAACACATCGTTCTTCAACCATGTATTTCCTTGTGATTCCAAGAAAGATGGTCCAAGTTCGTCTAAATGAACGTATGAGACTATTAAAGAGAATAGTCAAGAACAAGAGGAAAATTATGAAACTGAGAAAGAGGAAGAAGAGCTTAGACGAAACAAAAGGGCAAGGACAGAAAAATCATTTGGACTAGATTTTCTGATGTATATGCTGGTGGCTGAACCTCAAACTTATAAAGAAGCAATAAGCTGCACTGAGGGTTCTTTATGGAAAGAAGCCATAAAGAGTGAAATTGATTCTATCTTGCAAAACCATACTTAGGAGTTAGTGGATGTTCCTCCGGGAAGTAAACTATTAGGTTCTAAATGGATTTTCAAACGGAAAATGAAGGCAGATGGAATAATTGATAAGTATAAGGCCAGACTGGTAATAAAAGGATATAGACAACGAGAAGGCCTTGATTACTTTGACACATATTCTCCCGTGATGAGAATAACCTCTATAAGAATAATTTTGGCGATTGCCGCACTGCATAATCTTGAAGTCCATCAGATGGACGTAAAAACAGCTTTTCTTAATGGAGATCTGAAGAAGAAATTTATATGGAACAACCCGGGAGTTGTATAGCTCCAGGACAAGAAAAGAAACTCTGCAAACTTGTGAAGTCCTTGTATGGACTTAAGCAAGCCCCAAAACAATGGCACGAGAAATTTGATAGTGTCATGATGACAAATGGGTTTAAAATAAATGAGTGTGACAAGTGTGTTAATGTCAAAAACACAGATGATGGATATGTCATACTCTGTCTATATGTAGATGACATGCTAATCACAGGTAGCAATGGTCGGATGATCAAATCTACCAAGGACATGTTAAATTCAAGATTTGACATCAAAGATATGGAACTGGCCGATGTAAATTTGGGAATTAAAATCATAAGATCACCTGATGGTTTTATATTGAGTCAGTCACACTATGTGGACAAGATACTTGATAAATTCAACAAATATGATTCTGGAGTGGCTAGAACTCTAATTGCTGTAAATTAACATCTGTCCAAGAATAGAGGAGATAGCATATCTTAAGTGGAGTATGCAAGAGTGATAGGGAGTTTTATGTACTTAATGAGTTGTACAAGACCAAACATTGCTTTCACTATGAGTTGTTTAAGTAGGTTCACGAGTAATCCAGGGGCTGACCACTGGAAAGCAATTGTTAGAGTACTCAGGTACTTATGTTATACTCGTGACTATGGACTGCATTATACAAGATTTCCTACTGTTTTAGAAGGATATTCAGATGCAAGCTGGATATCTGATATACAGGATTCTAAGGTCACTAGTTGATATGTATTCACTTTAGGAGGTGTAGCAGTATCTTAGAAATCTTCTAAGTAAACAGTAATAACCAGATCCACGATGGAGTCTGAGTTTGTAGTTTTAGATAAAAGCGGCGAAGAAGCTGAATGGTTACGACAGTTCTTAAAAGATATTCCAGAATGGCCGAAACCTGTGCTTGCAATAAGCATACATAGTGATAGTCAATCTGCTATAGGCAGGGCACAAAATGTCATGTATAACAGTAAGTCAAGACACATTCGTCGTCGACACAATACCATTAGATAATTAATCTCAACTGGAATTATAACGATTGACTATGTAAAGTAAAAAGAAAATATTGCGAATCCGTTAACCAAAGGGTTAAATAGAGATCTAGTTGAGAAATCATCAAAGAGAATGAGACTTAAGCCCACGAAATAATAGGTCGAAACAATGGAAACCCAACCTAGTGGATTGGAGATTCCAAGATTTAGGTTCAAAGGGATACTAAACTGAATAGACCGAGTAGGATTACTGTGGGGGTTACCCTCTAGCTCATTCCTGTGATGAAAACAGTGATACCCATACGAGACAGGTTAAGCCATGCTTTTAATGATTCTTAAGCATCGAAAATCCGAGCGGAGTAATGTGGGGTACTCTTGATTATGAAATCACCTATGTGAGAGAGAAGTGGGGCCGCTTCAAAGAAGAATTACTAAGGCTCAATTCTTTAAAAACCTGTTGCAGAACCAGGATGATGTCCACGGCCAAAATGGACATAACCATGAGAACTGAAACTATGTTAGGGAAATATCTGTGTAAGGTATACTATCGTTTACACAAACGGCAGAACAGTTCAAGGACAATGTGTCTACTAATCAGCCAGTAAAGTATGTATATTTTCACAAGGGAAGGTTCAAGAGTTAAATCCTACCTATCATGTGCAGATATTAATCGTAGAACTCTATCACCGTGTAGTGTCTTTTGTTTTTTCCTCGTCGTTGGTCAATTTTCATTCATGTAGGGGATTGTTGGAAAAAATGGTTTTTAACCATTTTGAGGAGCCATTTTGAGGTTTAAATTTAAGTGGGACCCACTTGGTAAATTTAACGGGTCTTGGTGGATTTGCATTCTCCATCGTGAGGAGATCGAAATCATATATTTATACATTCAAAATGGCGTTCGGATGAATGAGAAATGGATGCTCAAAGTGTGCCCATTGGAATAAGAATTTTGTTGGAAGTAACTTATATATGTGGAGTCCCATATTGTTAAGGCATGAAAGCTTGATGGACTTTATAAGGATTTGCACTTTTGGACTTGGGTAAGATTGTGAACCCAAGATGCTCTCTCATGTGCAGGGGGGGTGCAAATCCTAGCCCCGATGGGTTGGGGGCCCAATGTGTGCGCCCACACGACGTGGACAACGCGAATGTCAGTTCGTCGAGCTTGCTCCGCGCGAGCTTTGTTTTGGAATTTTTTTTTTATTTTTCCAACATAAATTCCGGATTTTATACTCATCAGTTATGATTCCAAGAGGTGAATGAATGGGCAGCACTAATGGTGCATTAATCCAGTATTAAGCAAAACTTTTTTCGATTTTTTGCACTAATGGTGCATTAATCCGAATTAATAAATTTGGTTGTAACATCTCACCCTAGAGCCTATAAAAGGAGGCCTCCACATGTTCTGAAATCACTTGCAACACACAAAAATCCGATAGCTCTCTTTCTGTGTTTTCTTTGTTTTCGTTTTTCTCTTGTAGCGGTCAGGTTTTGAGTTTTCGGTGATAGAGAGAAGACTTTGTTTCAAGTTCGCCGGAGCGGTTTTCGATCGTGCTAGACAACCGTTGTTTGTCGTTGTATCCTGGGAGACAGATGTCTGTTGAAGCCTCGTGCACTTACCGGAGGGGACGAATCTGTTTTAAGGAGAGCGTGACTCACGTGCCTCGACGATTTTTCCTTTGTTTGCTATCCTTCGACTTAAGGTTGAATTTCGGTGTAATCGTTTTCCATTATATCTATTTGAAATCACTTGTTCGTTGTTTATGCTTTATATACTTCAACTATTTTCTAACATAGGCGCCATAGCTATCGCCTAAAGGAGCTTGTTCACGAGGCTTTGTGTTTGATGGGGACTTTCAACATAGCTGATTATGTGCCTTTTCTAGAGCCTTTTGACCTTCAGGTTTGTGCTCATTCTTTCTATGATTATATCCTATAAAGACAGATACAGATCAAATCGTTAAAATGTTTATCCAACGATTAAACAATAGAGTGTACTTACGGATGGAGTAGAAGTATAATATCATAAATATGTTTTTCAAATGTGAAGTAGAAAATATTGGTGAAGGCCTTAAAAATATCTCTGCCACAACTAGCATCTCAAGATGATCTGTTATCTTCTTTCGAAAGAAGACATCTATATAGAAACCTTACCGAGTTGACCTGAATTCAAAACCTATTGACGAAAAAAAAAAAAAACGAGAGCAGGATATTAGAAGCAAATCATACCACTTAATTGATTTGAGACCAAACAGTAGTATTTTCCTACTCATTGAATAAGATTATGATGCCATGCCATTCAAAATAATTTGTTGAAATATTTACTAAACCTTGCAACTTTTGACCAAAGAAAAAAAATTTTTTAATCCCTTGACCAAAGAATTTAATATATTACAATAATTTTATTTATTTATTTATTTTAGCTGCTGTAGTTACATGCAATCACTCATTCTGGGCTCCTGGTGTCTACTGGCATGTGAAAGGGGGTTGGGTGGGCTTTGTGGGGTTTGTGGTGTTTTTTGTTTTTGTTTTTGCTTTTGTTTTTTAAGGGGGTTGGGGGTGTGTTATAGCACTTGGCGTGCCCTTAAAAAAAATCTCTCTGATGATTTGTAGTCGTAACTTGCATACATTTGTGTTTGTGAAAGGAAATATCTCTTCTATGCGTTTTGGGGAGTTCTATAAATATTTGCAGTGATGAAGCCAGAATTTGTTATGAGGGACTAATAATCATGTGGTAGATATTATAGGCTACTGTGATCAAGTGTTCAATTTTATGGGCCTATTATGAAATCTTGCTCAAAATTACAGGTTATTTTTGGGGAAAAAAAAAAAAAAAAAAAGATGAGGGGAGGCTTAAATTAAAATTCTAACCAATGATTTCCTCTCATATATCTGCCACTAAGTTAGAGCTCTAAATCTTCATTTCTCTAACCAATGATCTCCTCTTATATATATATCCAAGGGTTTGAGAAGGAGCATGAAAAATCTTAGCAAGGAAATAGATGAAGTGTTGGAGAGAATAATTACGGAGCATGAACGAGTCGAAACCGTGCAACAAGTGCCTTACAAGGATTTTGTTGACATACTTCTTTCATTGATTGACCAACCGATGAACCCCCAAGATCAGCATGTCTACTTTATCGATCGAACAACTATCAAAGCCATTTTAGTAGATTTGACAGTGGCTTCATTTGATTCTTCGGCCACTTCAATTGAATGGGCATTGTCGGAACTCCTAAGGAATCCAAGGGTGATGAAAAAACTTCAAAATGAGCTAGAGACGTCTATTGGGATGGACCGAATAGTGGAAGAAAAGGATCTAGAGAAGTTACAATACTTGGATATGGTGGTAAAAGAGAGCTTTAGGCTATATCCAGTCGCACCATTTCTAATCCCACGTGAGTCCATGGAGGATGTAACCGTTGATGGATACCATACTCCCAAGAAATCTCAAGTTTTAGTGAACACTTGGTCAGTAGGAAGAGATCCAAATATATGGTCGGAAAATGCAGAAGATTTTTGTCCTGAAAGATTCATTAGTAGCCATATAGGCGTGAGAGGACAAGACTTTCAACTTCTCCCATTCGGATCTGGTCGTCGAGGGTGCCCTGGAATGCAAATAGGGTTAACAACAGTACATCTTATTCTTGCTCAATTGGTGCATTGCTTTAATTGGGAAATTCCAATTGGCATGGAGGATAAGGACATTGACATGAATGAGAAGTTATTTGATCTGTCGATCGGGAAGGCCAACCACTTACTTGCAAAGCCGAGCTTTCGACTACTTTGTGAGCCGACGGATGACATTTCACTGTGTTTTCGAAGAAGTGATGTAGACATGGAAGCATGACTGAGCCTGGAGGCAGCTGTCTCCATTGACTTCTCTGTTTTTTAAAACAAACTTTTAATATCTATGTTTTTTTTTTTTTTTTTTAAAGTTTTGCCGTCACTGACGTGAAGTTTTTAATTGAATACCTTACTTATCTTTCGTGATCAGGTTTTATGGAATTAATATTGTCAATCTAAAAAGAACAAAAACTTTTAACACTTGTTGCGGTATCATCGACTCAACAAAGTGTTGTTTTGGATAAGGTGGTCCAGTTTAAAGAATGGGTTCATCACAAGATGTTCCCAGGCCCAATAAGTGAAAACTTGCTCTGCTAGGGTTTGTGCCTAGCAGAGTGCGTTGCCCCCTCCCCAGGCGACGCTGCTCGCTTCTTCGGCAGGCCCCTGTCAGTCGCCATCTACAACCATCTTCTTGCCAAGCCGTCGTATGTGGTTCACGGAAAAAGAGTTCAAGGTCTTTCGTTTAAGAGAGAGAGAGAGAGAGAGAGAGAGAGAGATCACCAAAACGTCACTTATTGGATAATTTGTGAACAAGAGCACCATTGGACATTCTCATGTTTTTTGTCTTCAGCAAATTTTTTCAATGCTTTAGCCAAACTTAAGAGTATTTTAAATTTTTATATAAAGATAAGGATAGATATTTTTTCAAGTCAAATAAAATTATCAAAAATTACTATCCAAGCAAACACTGATGATATTGCAAAATTTGAAAAAGGTAAACACAATTGTGTTTGGTAAAGTTAAGGAAATTATTTTATTTTGCAGATGAAAATTGGAAATGAGATATTTTTTGAGAATCATGCTAAGATCATTAATGAAATTGTATTTGATTGCCTTTTAAAGAAAAAATAGTTTGGTTATGAGAAAAATGTAAAATTGTGTTTGGATATATCTCTAAAAACATGTGTTAAGTTATGCAGCCTTAGAAAATGAAAACAAAAATTATAATTAAAACAACTTTCAATCATTTTCTATTTGCTTAAAAAAAAAAAAAAAAAAACCATTCTCACAAATTTTTTCTCTTTTTTATTTTCAAAACATTTGTCAATCATTTTCTATTTGCTTCAAAAAAAAAAAAAAAAAGCCATTCTCACAATTTTTTTCTCTTTTTTTAATTTTCAAAACATTTGTCAAACAAACATTATTTACAAGACATTTTCATTGTCATGTCTCTTATAAGATCGTGCAAAAACATGTCCCCAAAAAACAAAACAAAAAAAACAAAAAAAACCAAAAACCAAAAACAAATACCAACTAAATTAATGTTTGTCTAGTTTCCTTCCTTAACCTATTACCTGCGGAAATAAATTTCTTCTCTTAAAAAATAGGAGACAAGCAGCCACACTCAATTGAAGTATATGATTCAATATCAAAAGGAGATAGAAAAACAAACTAACCCAATGAACATTCTGCTCAGTGAAATTATCTTAGCAAAAAGAGGAGAACATTCTGTTTAAGGAAAACAAACCAAAAGTAAGACAATGAAAAATAAATGAGAAGGATGTGTTGGAGATGAGGGGGCAAAAAATGATAAAAGAAGTTGGAAAAAGAGACGTTACCGAAGAGATTTTCCTTTTTGTGCCTTTTTATTGAATGATGAATGATGACATATCACTAAATGATGATTGGTCGGATAGAGAAATAGATAGACAAAATGGACATTATAGCCCTTTTTTTTTTTTTTTTTTTGGAAAAATGAAGCGGATGCAATTTATTATTCAATATTAAAGGCCATGTAGGCACACGAATATCAGAAATAATAACAGGACATGCATCCAACCAAAAGCAATCCCTCCTGAGAGAAAAAGCACATTTTGCCATATAATATTTATTTATTTATTTTACAGGATAACATTAAGTTATTAGTTGTATTCATGATCATACTGACCAACCAATGGTTACCGGTTGGTTACCATTTGGTATTCACCATGAAACCGACCAAGAACCATCACCATTGGCTGGTTACTTGCTGGTAACCTCCTCCATCAGCAGGATACTGGTTGGTTACTGTGTTTGTAACCACCTTCGACAGTAGGATACCGATTGGTAACTTCCAAATTTGTCAAATTTTATCACCTTGTGAAAAATTAAAAATAATAATAATTATTAAATATCAAAGCAGCTAATAACACTCAAAAAATAATAAAAAAGAAAAAAATCCAAAAAATTACATAATCGAAAATTAAAAATGGGATGATTACCGATGTTGGAGATCACCTCCACACCGTCTCCACCATCAAACATAGAGGATATCTAGGATCTCCTCCGTACGCGGCCACAGTCATGCATGGAGATCTAGACGAAAACTGACAACTACCGCGGACGGAAACCAGAGATCTTCACGTCCGCCCGTTTTGGAGTGTGTAAAGGGTGGTGGGGGGAGGGATAGAGAAGAAGAAAGAAAGTGATAAATGGTTTTTTTAATTATTGAGAAGATATTTTGGTCTTTTACATTATAGTTATGCCATGTTTTGACATACTTTTGGGTAAATTACTAGGTTGATACTTGAAATTTTAACTTTGTGCAACTTTAATCCCTGAACTTTTTTTTTGTGTGGCTAAAATACCGATAAACTATTAAAACGTTGCTATAATAGTCTTTTACATTAATTTTTAAGATGGAATCCATTAGTGAGCATTGCTTTTTGACCAAGTTCCTAACAAATTCAGTTCAAAAATTAAAATAAATGACTATTGTAACAACATTTTAATAGTTTAGAGACATTTTCTATTCTTTTTTTCAGAGCTGAAATGACTATAAACTATTAAAAATGTTGCTATAGTAGTTCTTTCCGTCAATTTTTTTTTACGGAATCCATAATTTGCACCATTTTTTAATCAAATTACTAAAAAATTTTTGTCTAAAAATTAACTAAAAAGACTATTGTAACAATATTTTTAAAATTTATGGATATTCTAGTTATGAAAAAAAAGTTTAAGGATTAAAATTACACAAAATTAAAAGTTAAGGGATTAAATGAGCAATTTACCATGTACTTTTTTAGTTATGCCAAAATTCAATGCACTTTCTATTTTTATGGCAGGTATCCTAATTATCTCTAAATTTTAATGCGAAAGCCCAGTATATTAACAGGTTTCGTCCGCAAATTAAGAAAAAATAGTAGATTTACTATCGTGGACGAACCACGATAAACCTTTTGTTCTCTCATTTCTTTTATTTTTCATATTTAAATTTTATTTTGATATCAAACCGAATTTCCTAAAAAAAGTATAATAATAATAATAATAATAATAATAATAATAATAACACTTTGGACGCGTTGTGAAATTCCTTTGTAACCCGTCGAAGCCATTGAACCACCACCCATATCATCGACGCCGCTACCGACTACCGATCAACCCATCGAACCGCCAGTCTCCTTGCCTTTTGCCTTCGTGTTGTTCCACAAAAGACAATTTGCCTCGTGAGTATAAGTTGAAGCCCTAATTGTTTAGATGTTTTGTTGTTATTAATTATCTGGATGTATATTTACAATTACAAATAGAAACAAATTTAAAAGAAAAGAATTAAAATATCCTACAAATATAAAAGAGTGAATAAAAAATTACTATTCCTTTTTGGTAGCCAAAAACGCACCGTTTTTGGGCGTTTTTGTTTTCTTCGACAATGCATTCTGACAATACCGTTTCTTCCTTTCTCAGCTCTCCTCTTTTCCGATTACCTTTCCCTTTCCTTTCTCTCTCAAACTTGTATTTTCCATCTCCAGTCTTTCGATGCTTGCCCTTCTTTTTCCTCTTTTCGTTTCTCTCCAATCTCTATAGTCTATCATCATCTCTGAGAGATTTATCTTACTTGCTGGGGAAATTTTGGTGTCTCCCTCATCGTTTGTTGATTTTGGGGAAGTTGAAGCTCCTCCCGACAAGAATTTGGTGGATTCTTGATTCTGGTAAGGCTCGTCTCTCTCTCTCTCTCTTCCTCTTGTCGTCGCTGGTGACTCCCTGCCGGCTGTGGGTTCTCGGCTACCAAGCAATTTTGTCCTGTTTTCGGAATTGTTTTTTGGATTTTTTTTTCCATATACGTTTCAGTAGTGCTTTCTTCGTCTTCTTCTTCTTCTTTTTTTTTTTTTTTCCTTCGATTATACATTATTTTTTCCCTTTACCCTTCTACATTCTACCTCTTCCTCTTCCCCATTTCTCATTTCTTGCTCCTCCTCCATTTTTGCGTCGACCCTCTTCTCTGCTTCCCCGCGACCCCCCCCCCCCCCCCGGTCCCCTTTTTCTTTCATTTTTCATTGCTCTCTCTCGATCATCTTCTTTCTTCTTCATTCTTAATTTTTCTCTTCCGTCTTCCTTCTCTCTCTCTCTCTCTCTCTCTCTCTCTTGCTCTTTCTCCCGGTAGTCTTTTTTTTTGGGGGGGGGGGGGTGGGGGGGTGTGGGGGGAAGGCGGGGTGTGTTCTCCTTTCTTTGCTGCTCTCTCTATTGATCTGTTTATATATATATATATATATATATATATATATTTGTTCTAGAGGAGTGCCCACAGGGATTTGAGAACCAAGAAAAGTAAATATTGCTTATAGAGCATCATCCCAAGGATCTTTGAGATGGAGAATATGTCCAAACTGTAATCGGACATGTCTTTCATCATCGTCTGTCATTTCTCTTTGAAATCTTCATGTTCCTTGGTTGGTTTTTCCGTAATGAGTATGTCATTTTCCACTAAATTCATGTACTACCAAACAATAAAGAAAAAGGGTTCTTTTCAGTTGTTAGGTTCTATGTGGTTTACAGACTCAAAATAGGAAATCAACAAAGTTAAAATTTTTACCGTGCAACATTCTATCAGATTTGGGGTTTTTTGTACTTCTGTTACTGGAGCAATATTGGCCACTGTTTGTATAGTATTTTCAATTGTTATACGTGTATGGGGGAAAGAAAGAAAGTTTCTGGCTTGATGATGCCAACCAAGCTAACTACCGTATCTTCGTAAAGAAGTGAAGTGATTGGTTAATTTTCTTCTATTGTTCTCTTTAGATATATACCCTTATATCAATATGGTTCTTGTTAACATGTATGTTTAGATTTTATGCCACTCAAAACAATAATTATCTATATGTGGGTCCAAGCCTACTTGGACAAGAAGTATAAGACATCAGAAGTATTTTTAAAATCCTAATTTTGCATAAGTTCATAGAAAACAATGTGTTCTTTAATGTCAAGTTCTAGTTCATCATATGATTGTTGTCTTGTTACTTAACATAACAAACTTAACAGAAGCGTCTGAGTAATCATAATCTCATTGCTTCAATTGTATGTTCAAATGAAGGATATTGAGTTCCAAGAAAACCATATTTGCAGGAATATGTTTCAAGCACTTCCAGATTCGTCAACCCGTTTCTTCTTGTTTTGTTCCTGTATTTCCTGGTGCTCTTTTAATATTTTGTATCCTGAAAATCCCATTTCGCACATGTTATTTCACCAAAATTGTGTTTTCTACAGTTGATTGAGAATGGCGAAAAGGAGTGATTAATGGAGCTTCTAATGGAAAGGCTCATCAAGTGCAGGTGGAAGGACGATATGAAAACACTTTTCTGATGCTTCCATGTTTTAGCTTTCTATAAAATTATAATGTTTTTTTAAGACTTCTTTCTAAAAAAGCTATCATAGTTTTTCGGATGTTGATTACTTCACATCTAATCACAATTAGGTGGAATCAAGAATCGTTTGTGATTTAACCTATTGTTTAATTGGGACCATCAGATGAGGATTATTTGCAATGGCTTCTCTTTTCCCTTGGTTTTCATTGGTCATAATGAGAATTAAGAATAACTAATTTATACTCTCATCATGCTTAATAGGAGATGATAAACCCAAGTTCTCCTCTAAATTTGCAAATGTCATCTTGGGTTTGAGGATTAGTGACTCGTACTATCTAGGTCTGGAATTTCTGAAGAAAATTTATAAGTTTTCTTTTGAGGTTCTTTACGTATATCTTGTTTTTACTTGCGTCTATCACAATGTCTTTTATTAATGGAACATCAAAAGTGGAATTAAATTGTCAATTGAATATTATATTGCATTTTCTTTCATATCTTTTCTTACAAATATAAAAGTCACAATGTTGCAGCTACATTGCATTAAAGTCTCAATGTTGCGGCTCCTTAGCATTCTTCTTCGTTCTGCACATCACTTTGTATAGTTTCATTCGCCTCTGATTAAAGCCCTATATCGGTCTATCCTTTTTTTTCTTTCCAATTTCTTTCTTGCTTCCTCCGTCTATTTTGTCTTCCAAGTTCGGAAGAAAAAAGCATCCATGAATCCAAAAACAAAAATGATATGGAATTTCAAAGGGAATAGCCAAAATAGACTCAACATGGAATCACACAATTTCAAATTATTACGACACCCAATATTTATCAAATTTTGCTTAAGATGAGGGTGGAGTGTTTTATAGATTGGGGGAGGAAGGATTTGCACTACGATCTGTTTGTAAGCCAAGTTGCTAAGGTTGAAGGTGGAAACCTAAGTTGTGACAGCAAGAGCTCCCGGTAATCCTTCTCTCTTTTTTCCTCTTTCCCATTTACATAACCCATTTTTGTTATCTCCTCGTACCTTACTTTTGTTCGATTGGTTAAAGCATTTGATTAATTGACAAAATTTAGGCTAGACGATGTTATCTTTATTTCTTTTTTGGCTGAAATAGACAATGCTATCTAAACTTTGGACTTTTATTAGATGATTCAAAGAAGACCCATATTTTTTTTTTTTTCAAATTAACCATTCCATTATTGTTTCTATGATATTCTTGAATGAACTTCTTCAATATTCGTTTTTATCGGTTCATTGATAATCCCCAATAGAAACTCTACTACAAAAGGAAGGAGAAAAAAATAAAAGAAAGAAAAAAGACACATACGGGCTTCGCTTTTCGACACACACCCTTCAGTTGAATTGTTCATTAAATTTACTTGTTAATGAAACACTTGACCTTCTTCGTTTATGATTGTTAGTAATAAGAGGCTTCGATTTTGAACATACATCCATCCGTTGAGATAGGTATCTATGTTTTATTATTGTTAATTTTCTGTCTTAATTTTTTTTTTTTTTCATTTATGATGTTAGCAGTTTGAAGCTTTTCCTTTTCTTTCAGTTAATAAATATACCCAGATTTTTAAAGCCATTTCATTTATACAGTGGTGCTTACATTTTGACCCGTGATTAATCAATAGTTTGACCAAAATCTGATAGCAATATATTCATAATAAAAACTAAATAGTTACGTAAATACCTATTATTTAAAAGCAATGGACTCGTAGGGAATAAGATTCATTATTTTGATTTTTAACTTGTACATGTTATAAAAATTTCTATGAACCACGACATCTACAAGGCTAGATCATAATATTTGGTCTTCATAATGCTTTCTCTACCAAAATGCTTTGTCGCTTGTATTTTTCCTCTGTAAATTTGTACCTTACAAGTCTTACATAACTAATGGTTTGGATTTACTTTTGACAGTATTGATTTGAAGTTTCTTCAACAGTTATCCTTAGAGATTCATATCTTTCCATACTTCGTATTATACAGTTCTTATGAGCAATATGTTGACTTATGCTAGATGGTCCTAACTAACTGACATTGCTTTAGCTCTTGGTTGGTATTTAAACAATTATACCATTAAGAGAAATTGTTCATTTGGTCAATCTCTAATCTTTCTATGAAGTTGCGATTTGGTCCCAAACTTTTTTTTTTTTTTTTTTTTGCTAAAAGCTCCCTAAACTCTTTAAGAGTTGCAATTAACAAAGAGAGATTACAAGGCAATCCACAGACAAATTACTAGGCAATCTGTGTATCATTGTTACGTAGGTTGGATACCAATGGTGATATACGAAAGATCTATGTTTAAATCTTGTTTGAGCGATTTGGTGTGCTCATTTCTTAATGACATTATTCTTCAAGATTCATATTTTATTTTCATAGTTCTAAAAGTATCGTTCTTCTTTTGATGCGTGTAGTATGTTAGATTTTTCTTTGACACATTGTCTTTTATTTATGCTTACCAAATGTACTACAATTAATGAAAGTTTGATTCTTCTTCTGCAGCAAACAAGCAATTAGCTCAAGCCATCTATGCCGGTTAAATTCTGGAACAGACAGTCAAGGCAAACAGTATAAGACATGTAATCTCTATGAATGTCACTGGAGTTGGATTTAAAATGATAATCATTCCCTTACAACTTGTACATTCAAGGGAATTTATTTGAGTTTTTATCACCTTGTTTCTGGATGCTTCTTGTGGATGTTGCTCAACCCTTTACTTTTTCTTCCCTAACTCTTCATTGACGTTGCATTTCGTTGATGATTTTTTAAATTACAAATATAAATTATAACAGTGCCCACGATTAGCCGACATGGGATCTTATCTTGCACATGCGGAGCATGTGCTTCCAACTAGTAAATAAATAGATACATATTGAATTGTCTGAGTGATGTTTACAAATTTGATTTGAAAATTCATTCAAGAAATAGTGTTCATTGAAATAAAAACACCACTTGTAAGTAAGCGTATAAGAAAAGATCTCCAACGCTGCCGATATTATTTTATTTTAGGCAAGTTGGTCCTTCTATTCAGCAACTTCAGTGAGAAAGTTGAAGTATTGGATTGATAATTATAATTAGTTTTTGTGATACTTCCTACTTTCAATTATTGAATAAACGTCACTCAAATCTTTTATTTAATTTTTTGTGTTTCAAATATTTTTTAATTAATAATATTATGACATGTCATGTAAAAAAAAAAAAAAAAGAAATATTTTATAATTGATTTTTTATACCTCAAGATCTAACTTTCTTTTAATAATGTATTAGGGATACTAAAATTGGACAACACACTATTGACATCCCTCATTTTGCTTTTCCCATTCACTTTCCATAACAATTAAAAAAATTAAATTTGAATTTAAAAATTACTTGTTTCACCCGTTAAGTTTTTCAAAAGGTTCTTATAACTAAAATATTTGTCTTCGTTCTTTTTTCACATACTAAATCTAAAACACTACACAATTTTTTTGATATGTCTTGTTTTATATTTATTTTTACATTTTTTTCTCACCAGATTTCTTTTTTCCTTTTTTTTTTTTTTTAAGATATCCAATAAAAACTCATCAGTTTATATGTTGAGATAAAAATCTATGAACTTTTTTTTATATAATAAAATGTGTGAACTTATTCTTTGGTTATACTTCTTCTTGAGATGATAAAAAGTTAAGGATAATATACTGATAAAGCTGAGCATTTCACAAACATGGTTGAAAATGTTATGAATTTGGTTAATAGTTTTATTAGATAATTAGAAAAATCTCACAATTTTATAGTTTGCATGAATTCCTAATCATTTTCTTTCAATATATTTATAAAATAAATAACCAATCAAATCGATGTATTTGATTATGTCTCCATATCATGCATATGTATTTTCCATTTACTTGTTATTTCATAGGAAAAAAAACTAGTTATAACATGAAACTATAGAAACTTTTGAAAAAATAAGAATAATAACAAACAAAATAAAAGAATCTTCTTTTAAAAAAATTCTCGTGAACATGAATTAAAAAATAACAACAAAATATACCATTTAAAAAAATAAGAAAAAAAAATTTATAGAGATTTAGACTGTAATGAGAGGAGAAAGAACAAAGTAAATAATTTGTTTATAAGGGTTTTCTAGAAAAATTGAGGAATGAAACAAGTAGTTATCTAATTCTAAAATTAAGTGATTTTAAAAAATGGACGAAAAAAATAAAATGAAGGATGTTAATAGATCCACTCAAAAATTGGTAATCTAGAAATTAATTTATAGAAATTCAAATTGCAGATAGCCTATTTGTATTTCTCTTTGTTGTTTTTCAAAAGAGAAAAAACGCCAAAAAAAAAAAAAACGTTAATTATTCTAACACAATCTTCTACAAAATTATGGACTATGTATTTTCAACTAATCACCATTATAATATTATCATTCATTAGACTTTGACATTTAATTTGCCAAATACGCCATTATAATATTATATTTCATTATATAGGGCAACCAATCTTTGGTCGGGCACATTTGATATTGTTTTAGAAATATTTTGAAAAGAAATCTCACAGTGTTCCATCAGGATGTTTTTGAAATAGTTTTGAAATAGCATCTGTTTTTTTCAAAATTAGAAAACAAAAATGAAAACAAAAATCATCTTCATTTTTTGTTAAGGAATTCTAAAATGAAATGAAGTTGTTTTCTTATTTTTGTTTTCATTTTCTAAGGTTATACATCTAAAAATTATTTTCAGAAACATACTC
The DNA here is from genome assembly GCA_025413485.1 of Ficus microcarpa. Taxonomy (NCBI): domain Eukaryota; kingdom Viridiplantae; phylum Streptophyta; class Magnoliopsida; order Rosales; family Moraceae; genus Ficus; species Ficus microcarpa. Next base: position 58,610 of record JAINRI010000637.1, read on the forward strand.
AAATAGATTTTTACTTTTTCTTGTACTGAAACTAATTTTTCTAAGAATTCAATTTTTAAAAATATCTCAAAATCATTTTTAAAACATTTTAAAACAAATCATTCTCAAAATGCTCCAAAATGACCCTTTATTTTTTCAAGTTTCTAGTCTCTGACTCATTTTTTTCTTATATAATTTGAATCGAAATATCCAAGAAATTTATCTTAACCTCACACAATCAAAATCTAATCTCAAAAAGATTTTTTTTTTTTTTTTTGATGAGCTGTGCATAATTTGGGTGGGGTAGAGGGATGACATACGAATATTCCCAGTCTCCAACTTAACTACGTTCATTTGTTGACTCAGCCAAATCCAGGCTGCTTCAGCCATCTACGTCCTTCCGGCCAACGTTTTTAGGACATGATCACATCGCATTCTCAGTTTTAAAATAAATAACTTTTTTATTTAAAATGAGAAAATAATTTCATTTTGAAAATAAAATAGCATTTGAATGTATAAAAAGTTTTTCCTTTTTGAAAAGAAAAGATGTTTAAAATTTATTTATAAAGTTATAAATTGAGAAGAAATGCTGCTGGATATAATGTATTATTGGGAGAAAAATTTAAGAAGATTTCAAAAGAATTTCAAAATATACTGTTCAAAATATGTTCAAGAATAATATGTCCTCCATTTTTTTTCAAAATGAGAATAATAATAGTAGAAAAAGTTGGAAAAATATTATTTTACTATCTTTTCACACATTTAAAAAATGGGCATATGAAACAAGCCCTTAATCAAATAAAGCTTGAAGAACTTCTATTCATATATATATATATATATATATATGTATGTATATATGTACTTGTATTTATATATACACAAATTCTCGTGTCCGGTACTATATGGTATTCGGTAATATAAATTTTAATTGCTATGAATGTAAACTTAGTTATTAGAAATGTGAATTTATGCAAAAGGAAATATAACAAGAATGAAAGTGAATTCTCCTTATTTTATGTTTTTTTCTGCATGAATTCACATTCCTATTAACTAAAATTCACATTCATAAAAACTAAATTTCACATTGTCAAATACCATCCAATACCGGATAGGAGCCAAACCCTATATGTATATATGTCTATATACATTAAAAAAGGTTAATTAAAGATGTTTTGGTATCTCCATTTCTTTTCTTTCTATTTTTTCCCTTTTATCCAACCCCTACTCGTTTTTTTTTTCCTTCTATATGACCTTCTCAACTACTTTTTTTTTTTTTTTGTCACAGTATCTTCTAATTTTTTTTTTCTATTGATTATTCTATTAGATTTTTTTTTTTTCACAAATATACCTATATTCTCTCATCTTTTTTCTTTCAAAGAAATTTTAGACTTTGTTTGACATTTAAGTTTAACTCCAACTAAATTGTATTTTATCATCTCACTTTTTGTTTTCTCTAAAAAATTAACAAAATTTATAACTATTTTTGAAAAGTCAACTAATTCCAACTTAAAATTTTTATTTCCAACCAGTGAACCAAACGTAAGCTTGGTGTAAAAATCCTTATTTTTGTTACTAAATATATTATTTTTTAATTGAGGTTTCAATCTTTCAATGATATAATATATGAGTGTCGATATTGAAAATTTACAAATACGTGATACATTACTGCTCTTAATCATTGAAGTTGACAAGTTATTTAATGTAGCATTTGAAAACACATCTTATTCTACATTATATTAGAATGAAATGCAATGTGTGTTTTGGTATATTAAATATTCTATTGAAATACAAATACATTTGAACCAAAAATCCAATATAATCATTATTTCTTATTATATTTTTCTATCTATTTTTATCAATCACAACACCTGCATAATCTCTTTTTTTCTTTTATATATATACTTTTATCAATCACATTACATACTCTCTCTCTCACTGATAACCGAAATACACATTAAAATATAATACAATCAAAGAAGAAAATATCCTAATACATATTGTATTTTACTATATAACATTTGAATACAATATATGGTGAATGCTGATTTCAGATGAACCATTGATGATTAAAATAGAAGATCCTATTAGTTATTTTAATTAAAAATTTTTTATTGTTGTATCTATTAAATCTAACAAACTAAGGGACTTGTTGATGCCGAAAATTCCTCCGACAGTCACACCCAATGAGTTCGATGGATCCGGTCTGATCCGTCCGTCAGCTCCGCCGTCGATCACCTGCACAGGGGAAGCACCTTGGAAGTGATGTAGACACCGGTGTGGTGTTTGTCATGGGCACTCCGATACTTAAGTCAGTAACGATATGAAGAGTAAGGGGAGAGGCAAAGCTTTGGCAAGGCAAAAATGACCATACCTGAATTTGTGGGTTCTTCCTCTATTTATAGGCGCCTTCCGCGGGTTCTGGGCGCTTAGGCGACCCATTCGGATCGGCTGCCTAGGGTGCCCGGTGGGTAGGTAGGCCGTAGGCCTGCCGGGGCGTTGGTCTAATGGACTGATGCCACGTACCCCTAGCCCTGCAAGAAAGGCCCCAGGGTGAGGTGTCGCCGACGTCGTCAGATGTAGCCTCCTGCCAGGGCAGTTAGAGGCGGGCGGCGATGTGACGCGGTGCAGAGGTAGGGAGGGTGAAGTCAACTATAGGTAGATGCAGCGACAAGACTTGTGTCAGATGTCAGGTGGCAGATGGGACGTGGACAACAAGTTGACTCTTGCTGAGTAAAACAGTTCCCCGTGGGAAGGTGGCCCAGGTACTTGGGCTTTACCCCGGGTACGTAGTTATCCGGGCACGAGGCGTATCCTGTCGAGACTATGAGATTTGGCAGTGTACCCGGGTGGTCTGAGCACCATTCTGGTTGGTGACGCGTCGCCGATAATAGTTCCTGAGTACATGTACTTCCACCTCTCAGTGGTCGAGTTACGACCGGTAGTCCGACTTCAAAACCGGAACATATCACGACCTCAACATAAGCCCCCCAGCATCTCTGGGCTGATCGGGCCAGGGATGCTCCGTGTACCAGTATCTTGATAATTCTCGCGCTCCTCTTCTGGTCGGACGTTCTCGCATGGCGTCCTGCTTATTTTCGAGATTGGCAGTTCTTTGGTTACGGCGACTTGGTCGGGTTCTCGGATCATTTTGCTGACTTGGACGCCACGTGCCGTCCCTCTGCCACGTGTCACGTCCTGATAAGAGGGAAGGCAGAAAAACACTTCAAATTTTGAAATTCGAAACGCGCGGGGTTCAGCGGGAAGTCGAATCATTACCTCGGGAATCGCGCCCTCATTAATTGCCGAATCCCCCCTATAAATAGCGAAGGGGGTTCTTCATTTTTTCCGCAATTCACGAAGATGCCAAGGAGTTTATCGAGAGCTTCCGGGGACTACTAATTGAAGAGATTCAACCGACCAACCCCGAGAACTTCTCCGAGAAGGTAAATACTCCACTCCTTCCAACCATGACTAGCTTGTCGGACTCCGAGAACCCCAGCCTGTCCAGGAACACAGACATCACGGGGAGTTCGAGCTCAACGACGAGCATAAGTACTGACTCGACAGAAGAGGTAGCCGCGCCCAGGGAACGGATGCCCGTTCAATTGTTGGGCCTTTTGGGCATCCCTTCCCCAGACAACCGAGAGGGGGCAGCTCAACTAGAGGAGATCTTGAAGGTGGGTCCGAGCACGCGACTAGATCCTAGGTTCATCATCGAATTGAATGGAGTTGCACCTGTGCCGCCCGCCCCTGCACAAGTTCCGCCCACCCCGGCTAGTGATGCCATGGCCGAGGAACCAGGCGTGCCCGAAAGGACGGCTAGTGAGGCTAGCATGTTTGGCCGAGAAGACTCCGAAAGCCCAGATAGCACCCCTCCTGCTAGGGAACCCATCCACGTTCTTCAACCGGGGCGCAGTCGTGCGATGCGCATTAACAACCAGCGGGTGATCCGTATGGCCGATATGGAGATGGTGGACCTAGCCGGCAATGACCCCGTTTACACCCCCGACTTCTATACTTTGGCGATGACCGAGCGGTACTTAGCAGCACTCCGGGAAGAATTCCAAATCCCCACCGACGTAGATTTGAGGGTGCCCGCTGAGGGGGACCTGCCATCCCGTTCGCCCCCCAGGTACATTGCCCTGTCGGCTGAGTACTTCCAAGCTGGACTTCATCTGCCCTTTCATCCCTTCCTTAGGCAAATGCTTACCTGGCTAAACGTGACCCTAATCCAGCTCAACTCCAATGCCTACCGCATTCTAGTGAGCTGCTACATTCTTTGGGCCCAGAGTTTCGACGAGGAGATTCCGTTCCGGACATTCCAGAATCTCTATCGGATGAAGACGGCCTCATCAACCTGGACATATTACTATTTTCAAGGCTACCGGGGAACCTTCATTACAGGGTGCCTGGACTCCAACAAGCAGGTGAAGTTCCTATGGTTCTTCGCAGGTGGCCAGTGGTTGCACGGCCACCTCACACGCCACGAACTCCCCCTTGTGAAGAGGGTGCCGTTGACGTTCAGGCTGGGGTATGTGTGGACTCGGGCACCCCACACTACTTTGAGCAACCTAGAAAAGATAGAAGTTCTCTGAGAGAAGGCTGACTCTGAACGGAATTAGACAAGACTGGTGTCGTCAGAGAGCCCAGGTGAGTTCAACTGGCTTAATCCTCCGGACTCGCCTGACCGCTCTCCTCAACAACCGAGAGCTGCCGAGTCAGGGAGGTTATAGTTGCCTCCCTCAAGCCCGAGAAGGGTGCCTCCCGTCGTGCCCAGACAGCCGCTAACCCCCGAGCCCCGAGCACGTTTGGTCAATCCGAGGTCCCGCTGGGGGTGCCGGTAGCCTCACCCCATAGTCTACCGTCTGGCGGCTCTCCTACGGGACCTGGGGTCCTAGGGTCACCGACAAGGACATGGATCGAGTGATCTAGGAGCTCTACCCACAGTGAGGCCTTCGGATCGAAAGTCTTTATTTTTGGTCTTTCCATATTGTCTGGTCAGTTTACCGAGGCACTAACCCACTTTGTTGTTTGCCTGCAGAACCGATGAGGGACAAGGAGCAACGGGGAACGAAATGTCCCACCGAGGCCAACCGGGTGGAACGTTTGAAGAAAATGGCCAAAACGGGTGACCGGGGCAAAGGCAAGGTTGGGCCTTTGACTGTTCTTCCGCCCAGTAAGGTCGCAACACCTCCGGTTAGCAGGCCATTCTTGACCAGGGTCGTCGCGTCTCCCCAACCAGCTCCGGTCACTAGGCAGCCGGATCGGTTAGAGGCCCGCTCGAGTCGCCCCAGGGAAGATCGAGCCGTCGTCGCCACGCTACCTGTTTTGTGAAGTCACCGGGGGGACTCAAGGCCTCGTGTGGTCTTGGCACCCGTGGACGAGCCTGATAGGCGGGTCGCTACTCACAAAACGCTCGTTTCAAAGTTTGGGGAGAGCCTATCCCTCGACGTGGCCAAGTCCTCCAAGCGCACCGACCCGATAGAGGCTATCCGTGATTGCGCCGACAAGTTGATCAAGGTAAGTTGTTCTACTAACTTTTCTCAGGATGGTCCGCTTATGGTCCGGATAATTTTCTGATCTACATCTTCCCGGATAGGGCTTGTGTCTCGCCTTTACGATGAGCACGACAGCTAGGGGCTACGCCAACAAGATGGAAGAAGCCCTAGACCTCTCGGAGAGCGATGCTCGGATCGGGACTGCCCGAAACTGAGGAAAAGGCGAATAAAGCTGAGGAGAAGGCGAAGGAGGCCAGGAAGGCGACTGAAGACCGAGCAGCATCCGCCGAGGGACGGGTCAAGGACGCTATAGTGAGGGTGACCAATGCCGAAACTGCTCGGAAGAAGGCTGAGAGTGACCTCGCGGCTACCCATGCAGAGCATGCAGCTTACCTCGAGGTTGCTCTGCCCGCCGCCCTCGAGGAAGCCCGGCTACAGGCAGTCGAGGACTATCTGCAGTTCAACGACTTCAACTCCCGCATTACCGCCCAATATTGGGAGGGTATGTGGGATATGAAGGTGGGGTTCAGAATGTACAACCCGACAGTGGCCGGTGTGAATTGGTCCGTCGTGTCGAAAGAGTCCTAGGAGACTGCGGCCGAGGAACCGGAGGGCTGGGAAGCTGATGAGGGCGAGGTCATTGGGGCTGTTCGTGTGCCCGAGGAAGTCGTGATTTTGGACGAGCCCGAGCAGCCTGAGACAACCGACCAGCCGGCGACCGGTACTCCTGAGGCGACGGCCGACCAGATCACTATGCCCGGCCAGCACGACTGAAGCCTTATTTTTTGATGTGTTTTAGTGTTGTGTTCCTCGTTTTTTCTTCTCCCCCCTTTTTTGGGTTCGGGGGTGCCTAACTTGTACCCCCTCCTTTAATTAATTAATGAATATACACACCTTCTCGGCTCATGATATTTTTGTTGTCTTCTTTTATCTAATACTCCCCCCAGGTTGGATTTGGTGGATTCAACGATTGACCAAGTCCAATCCTGGTCGGGCCTTTTTTGTTTCTTGTTTAAGCGTTTTGTTGTTGGGTCCTGGTCGGACACTTCCGATTCCAGTCGATGCCCGGTCAAGGGACCTGTCTCCATGGTCCGGGCACCATGGGAGTTGTCTGCTAAGGCAGATGTTGGGTCCTGATCGGACACTTCCGATTCTAGTCGGTGCCCGGTCAAGGGACCTATCTCCGTGGTCTGGGGACCACGGGAGTTATCTGCTAAGGCAGATGTTGGGTCATGGTCGGGCACTTTCGATTCTGGTCGGTGCCCGGTCAAGGGACTTGACCCCGTGGTCCGGGGACCACCGGAGTTGGGTAAGCACCATATCCTAATTGTACTCTGAATTCTGGCAAAATGTTTTTCATTAACTAATCAATCGGGTTCTTACATTGGTTGTCAGCAATAAAATTATTGATAAAAGCACTTCAAATGATCGGCATTCCATGGGTGCCTTAGGATCCTGTTCTCTTGGTCGGCCAGTCGGTACGCCCCTGGTCGAACGACCTCTTTGATCTTATAGGGCCCGTCCCATTTTGGACCGAAGAAACCGAGCCCGGGTTCTTGAACCAGAACCTTTTTTAATAGGGTAAATTTCATAAATAGCATCTGTGGATAAAATAATATTAAAATCAGCACCACTTTTCGTTTACTTCAGTTCTAGCACTGCCACGTAAGCAATGTGGGGCCTAGTAGCATTTAATGCGTGCAAATTTCCCCGTTTACCCTCATCTCCCTCGCATGCCCCAAATAAATTTCCAAACCAGCATCTACAGTGTTTTAGAGAGAGAAACTGAAATGCAGAGAGAGAAAGAGGTGCTACCGCCGGGAAACGATCGGAAAACGCCCGAAACCACCACGAAATCCCTCCATAAACCGCTCCGACGCCTGTGAATGTCGGAGAATCTTAAAAAACCCGTTAATCGTCGAAAGACACGAAACTGACCTCGTGACAAGAGCAGCGGTCATTCCCGTTCTGACCGAGTGGTCATAACGGTTATGACCGCAGCAACACTATACCTCAGTCGTTAAGTGAAGCGGTCATAACCTTTCTGACCGAGTGGTCATAAAGGTTATGACCGCATCAACACTATATTGCGTGGTCAAGAGCAGCGGTCATAACCGTCCTGACCGAGTGGTCATAAATGTTATGACCGCATCAACACTATATTGCGTGGTCAAGAGCAGCGGTCATAACCGTCCTGACCGAGTGGTCATAAAGTTATGACCGCATCAACACTATACCTCAGTCGTCAAGTGAAGCGGTCATAACCTTTCTGACCGAGTGGTCATAAAGGTTATGACCGCATCAACACTATATTGCGTGGTCAAGAGCAGCGGTCATAACCGTCCTGACCGAGTGGTCATAAATGTTATGACCGCTGCTCTTCTAAACGATATATACTCGGGTCATAACCATTATGACCAGCAGATCACAACGGTTATGACCCAAGTGCTTCTACACGATATAGACTCGGGTCATAACCGTTTTGACCACCCGGTCATGACGGTTATGACGCAAGTGCTTGTACACGATATAGACTCGGGTCATAACCGTTTTACCCACCCGGTCATAACGGTTATGACCCAAGTCCTTCTACACGATATAGACTCGGGTCATAACCGTTATGACCACCCGGTCATGACGGTTATGACCCAAGTGCTTCTACACGATATAGACTCGGGTCATAACCGTTTTGACCCACCCGTCATAACGGTTATGACGCAAGCGCTTCTACACGATATAGACTCGGGTCATAACCGTTTTACCCATCCGGTCATAACGGTTATGACCCAAGTCCTTCTACACGATATAGACTCGGGTCATAACCGTTATGACCACCAGGTAATTACGGTTATGACCCGCTGATCTTCTAAACGATATAGACTCGGGTCATAACCGTTTTGACCACCCAGTCATGACGGTTATGACCCAAGTGCTTCTACACGACATAGACTCGGGTCATAACCGTTATGACCACCCGGTAATTACGGTTATGACCCAAGTGCTTCTAAACGATATAGACTCGGGTCATAACCATTATGACCCCCCCGTCATAACGGTTATGACCCAAGTGCTTCTAAACGATATAGACTCGGGTCATAACCATTATGACCCACAGTTCATATATAAGCATGTTTGAGGTTATTCTTCAGCACATAGAGTTCGGTCATTATAGTTATCACCTCCCTTTGTGACCGATAGTCCAAAAAACATGTTGTTTGCAAAGTTGCATGCTTATAAACATGTATAATGAAACGAAGCTGATAACATACATGGTTCTGTATGGTGATAAAAACACAGGTATTGTTATGATGTTACACGTACACCGAATAAATAACAAATATTTTTTTGTTAGTGAATGTGAAAAGTACAATTGCTCTAAGATAATTACATATGCGAACTGGATTTTGTGCCCGAACCGCAGTTCGTTTTTGTTTGATGGTTTCGTAAGGGTACTGGGTTAGTACAGGTTTGTCGGTTGTGGCCATAACTATTACATCTACCACACCGAATGGGATCAGGTTCTTCTCCCTGGGACAGTATCCTACGAACCCGTGGCCTTCCGGGCCGACGCTTTGCCTTGGGAGGATTCACAACTTGCGATCTGACGTCTTCAGAAACATCCCAGCCCTCTGCGCTTCCAATCGGATGGACTACATGTGCATAACATGCATATAGAAAGTCTTTAGTATAGTAATCAGAGCAATAATTGTATGGATCAATCCGTCGGAAGTTACACACGGCCATTGCATGAGAGCAAGGAATTTGATCAACCTGAAATCGTCTGCAGGTACAGGTCCGTTCGCTCATGTCAACAATAAATATTTGGCCTGCGTTGTTGGTGACAGAGTACTCAAACTGATCGGCTGGACGCGGCTGTAAGACATGGAATGCCGTTATGTTAGTATATTCGATCTTATAAAGTTTTAGATGAAAAAATTTTGTTTCCTCTCGTCATAATATGGCATTTATCACATACCGTTACTTTTAGACCGTGCGCGAAGTTGGTTCGAATCAAGTGATCTGCATATGGGGCCAATTTCGATTTTATGTTGAGTGCCTCTTCACGTCGTTGGACAAACCATCTTTGCAGTAGTTCCCTCAGCCATTCCACCAAGAATCCAACTGGCATGAGCCTGGCTTTCCGATCCACACTGTTTAATGACTCCGCGATGTTGGTTGTCATGATTGCATACCTCCGTCCACTGAAGTACGCGCGCGACCACTTTGTAGGATCGGCCTGCAGAAGGTATCGGTGCATGTCGGCGTTACGACTACGGATGGATTCCATATGCCGATTGTGCTCACTTAGCAGATATGCTCTGGCTGCGCCATCAAAATAGGCCTTCAGAGGGCCTTTGAAGTCTTTGTACCTGGTCTTCAGGTTTGCAGCCAGGTGTTGGACGCATATCCCGAAGGCAGCATCTGGAAACACGAGGTTCGCTGCATTCTCGATACCCTTATGCCTATCAGCCACAATAGCAAGGGAATCTCGACTGCCGATTGAATCCCTTAGGCTCTCGAAGAACCATTGCCATGATTCATTGCTCTCCGACGGAACGATACCAAATGCAAGTGGAAATATGGAGCCATTTGCGTCGTGACCGCATGCAGCAAGCAGCATTCCTCCGAACCTGGCCTTCAGTGCAGATCCATCAACCACAATTACTGGACGACAATAAGGCCAACCGTGCTTTGAAGCAGCTAAGCACATGAAAAGGTATTTGAAACACTGTTCTGAGTCTGTCTCAATGTGAACGTCGGAGCCAGGATTTTTCCTCTTAACGATTTCAGCCCACGCGGGCAGACCTGTAATTATGACGAAATCAATATCATGATGTTGGTTATATAAGTTACACTATTATTATCAGGGGAATTACCTGAGTATGACTCTGCATCATCGCCCCTCAGGCTTGTTAGTGCAGCTTCCTTCGCTCGCCATGCTCTAAGATAGTTGAAATGAACTCCAAATTCGGACTGCATGTCTCGCTGTATTTCGCGAGGTCTATATGAGGTATTTGTTGGGTCCAAGAATTTTCGCTTAACACACTCGCCGATCATCCAGCTCTTCGCTTGACGATGTGCACCTTGAACGATTTCAAGTGAACAAGTATGGACAGAGTCGAACCTCTTCACAACAAAAAATTCACTACCTCTCATCCTAGTCGCACGCAATTGCCACGGACAACCTTCATGATCTATACATATCACGTGTAACAGAGTAGAGTTCGACCTCTTCACCCTGAATTGATAGTGTTTAGTCATTGCATCGTGATGAAGATGGTATTGCAGTAACTTTTTGTTCTCAAAAATAACATTTACGCTCAACGTGACAGGTGTTAAATCCGCAACAACTACTGGGCCGGAAAAACTATCACTTCTGGGTGCATCCTTAGACTGAGATTTAATATAATCTGCAATGGAATGGGCTCCAATGCTGGGTGTGGCACTCATCTCGTTTGAAATACGAGCAGCATCATCATCAATCACATGGTTGAAAACATGGTGTTCCAGCTCAATTCCATGGTCATTCTGCAGATCCAGACGTACTATCGGAGTATGGATGTGAGGAGGAGTGGTTATGAGATTAAGGTCTTTTACAGGTTGGAGGGCTTCATCGCTCTGTCCACCCACCCTAGAAGGTTGAACGTCAAGGTGGTTGCTTTCCCCTAGATCCGGTGGCAGGCCTTCGGCCGCAGACTCGTCAAATACATCGATGGAAATTGGAAATTTGCTAAGCACGTGAACATCCTTCTTCTTCAATTGTATGTAAAATTTAACGTCTGCATCACATTGTATCCTAACGGGAGGCAGCCCAGGTTCAACAATGTATCGCATGACTATCGTCTTCTGTGGGCGACTAATTCCAATAACACCTCGGACCATCTTCATAAGATCAACATATGTTGCAGTCTCAGGCAGCAATATTCCCTTCATATCGCCACCAACATATCTCGATGTGCCGTCCCATTGACCATTATAGTTGATGAAAACACAAACGTCCTGCATACCTGGATTTTCAACTGACAGAGTTATGTTAGTTGTGATATATATATATATATATATATAAAGCGAGTTAACAAACGGTCACAATTATACTGACCAGAAGGTCAATATGCATTGTGACCGGTATTTGTTATGTATTCGCAGTTGACTACTTATATAACAAAACAGGTCACAATGATATTGACCGAACGGTCATTATGCAAATGACCGACCTCAGGAGATTATACCGGTCAGAATACCATTGACCAGATGAATGACCGAACTCTACTTAAACTGGTCACTACAGTTATGACCCATCGGTCATTGTGTCATTGCATGATGGTCATTGTGCAATTGACCAGTTAACTATTATGCAGAGTTTGTATGACGACCAGAAGGCAATGTGAATAGCGTACATAGATCGATAAAACACACACACATTTAGAGCTTGTACAAACAAATAATGCGAATAAAGAAGCAGCAATACCTCGGCACCACGTGATTTGGAGTGGGAAGATCCCTACTAAACTCAGTGGCCTGCAGATGTGGCCTATCGGGTTGGTTAAACACAGTGAGCGTAGATTGCGTTAGATTTGTTGGAGTTAGAGTAAATGTAGATCAGTGGGTATCGGTGCATGCCAGGTTCGTCAGCCCCCAGTTATAGAAAACAGGGAAATACGGGGCAAGCAGAAGTTTGAAATTTAATAGCTGATGGTACTGTGGCTTATATGTTGGGGACGGCGGGGAGGGGGGTGAATGGGGCGGGAAGATGGGAAATATTCGGTTTAGGGTTGGACGAGGGCATTTTTGTCTTTATACATGTTTTCTGACAAAAGAGGTCATGACTGTTGTGACCATCGGGTCATAACAGTTGTGACCGATACTCTGAGCAGAGAGAGCAAAGGGTCATAACTGTTATGTCCATACGGTCATAAAAACGATGACCGTCACTATTGGGACAATCGGTCATGACTGTTATGACCATACGGTAATTAAAGTTATGACCACTGGGCATAACTGTTATGATCGATACTCTAACTAGAAATAGAGACCGGTCATAACTGTTATGACCATACGGTCATAACAGAAGTTACCATGGGGGAGAACTGTTATGTCCATTAGGTCATAACACTCTTGACCCTTGCTAGACGGATACAGGTCAAAACTGTTATGACCTGATGGTCCAAACTGTTATGACCGATACGAATAAGATAGGGATAGATAGAGGTCATAACCGTTATTACCATCCGGTCATAACTGTAATGACCGTTACTAGCAAACGATGGACTACATGTTGACAGGTCATAACTGTTATGACCACCATGTCATAACGGTTATGACCGTGACATGGTAAAGAGGTCACGACTGTTATGACCAGATGGTTATAACAGTTGTATTATAGGGCATAAATAGGTCACCACTGTTATTACCTGACTGTAATGATGGTTGTATTATATGGCATATTTTTCGGACATATTTTAATTCGATTAATTGCGTAACCCATAAGTAACCATTATTTGTTATGATCAATATTTTAAATATGACATGATAACTATTATTATATTATTTGACGTTATAGCAATCACGGCATAAAACATGTAATGGTGGTGCATAAAACATGTTATATTATGCATTAAATTTCATTATGTAGTTTAATGTTATACCAATTAAGGCATAATTGGAATATGGACTTCTTTAAAATTTTTCTTATTTGGGAATTTAATGTCACTTTTAGCAATTAAGTCATATATTTTACGGCATCAAACATCTGAAGAAGTGGTCATTCAATCGACGAGTTTGTCAAAGCCAGATAGATAATTACTGTTATGAAGAGAGAAAGGTCATAACTGTTATGACCGGGTAGTCATAACAGTTGTGACCGATACTATATCACGCCAGTGAGAGATAAAGGTCATAAATGTTATGACCAAACGGTAAAACCAGCAATGACCGTCACAATGGGAGAGTGGTCACAACTGTTACGACCGGTTCGTCATAACGATAATGACCCTTACTCTTGTTCACGACTGGGAGAGGGGTCATAACAATTCTGACACCCCAGTTCGTTTAGGGAGATAGGTCATACCTGTTATGACCAGACGGTCGTAACAGTTATGACCGTTACTCTAGTTAACGATTGATAGCTATAAGCAGAATCTCTTTCTCTCACCGTCACCAGATCATGCCAATCCATTCTACTGTCGATATTCACAGCAGCCTCTGAACACCGTTCTCTGGCAAAGGTAACTTCAACATCACAGATTTACCCTCATTTATCTTGTTTTGTCAACTGTCCTAGCCGAGAAAAGTTCAGATTCTCAATTGAAATGGTTTGAGTTATATTAAAAGTTTCTATGTCTGGAGAGTTGTTGAGCCCTTCGGAATTAGAAAAAGAATATCAAGATTGGGTTCTTCAGATGCATATGCAATATGACGAAGAGGTTGTCGTGGGCGAGGAGCAAACAGTTTAGGGTTGGCAGCCGTGTGAATACCAAAGATAATGGAATGTTCGGATATTAAAATCTCAACATTCCATTAGCTTTGGTATTCACACGGCTGCAAACAAGAACTGGTTGCTCCTCGCCCACGACAACGTCTTCGTCATAATGCATATGCATCTGAAGAACCCAGTCTTGATATTCTTTATCTAATTCCGAAGGGCTCAACAACTTCCCAGACATAGAAACTTTAATAGAACTCAAACCATTTCAATTTAGAATATGAACTTTGCTCGGCTAGGACAGTTGACAAAACAAGATAAATGAGGGTAAAACTGTGATGTTGAAGTTACCTTTGCCAGAGAACGGTGTTCAGAGGCTGCTGTGAATATCGACAGTAGAATGGATTGGCTCATCGGCGACGGTGAGAGAACCAGTTTCCGTTTAAAGCTCCCTATCGTTATCTAGATCAAATTTCATAACCGCTATGACAGTGATGGTCATAACGGTTATGCACACTCTCCCTATACTGACGGGCATCTCTGTTATGACGTGGTGGTCATAACAGTTATGACATCTCCCCCCACCCAATCGTTTACTAGCCCATCGGTCATAACTATTTTGACCATCTGGTAATACCTGTTGTGACCTCTCTCCTATCGTGACCTAGGGTGTCGGAGTTAGGGTCATAACTGTTATAACATGGTGGTCATAACATTTATGACCTATCTTCCTGTTATGACCTCTCTCACTATCGGATTAACGGTCATAACTGTTATGACATGGTGGTCATAACATTTATGACCTCTCTCCCTATCCTGATATACAGTAACGGTCCATTACCGTCGGGACCGGATGTCATAACTGTGATGACCGCTCTCTCTGCATAGTTGAGAGTAACGGACATGACTATTATGACCAGTTGGTCATTATAAAAAAAATGAGACATTTTCATTATGACCAACAAGTCCGAATTCATGACCGTCTGTAAATCATATAAAAATGACTAACTCTATGTATTTTGCAAATATTTTCCTACAGATCATTTAGAAAGGTGGAATCTCATAAAAAACACATATAAAAATTAAAACTTTTTTCCCTACAGATCATGGAAGCTATTAAAAACTTAAACCCTAAAAACATAAAAACATAAATCGACTTTTCCTCGGCCGATGGTCATAAAGATGCCGATGCCGATAGTCGGACAAACCACTTGAAGGAGATGTGTTTTTCTCTCTGATTTTCGTCGCCTTCGGCACGACACGGGGAGTTATGTCAAGTTTTATTTTTTGTTAAAGAATTCCGTCGTCAACACACTTGCAGGCAGTTTATCAACGGATCTTCGTTGTGGTATCGGCCGGTTTCCGAGCGGTACCTGCTGGATGTAACTCTCTCTCTCTCTAGAATCGGCCTTTCTCTCCATATGTTGAGATTTCTCTCTCTAAAAACCATGTGAAGGGATTCATATAGGGAAGCGTGAGGGACAGTGACTTCGGCTGGTGGGAGACGAGGGTAACCATGACCTTTGGCATTCCCTAACCCGGTGGGCCCGACAAGATGACGTGGCTTTACTGTTCTACACGGTATAATGTAGAAGTCATACCAGGTATGACCTTACGGTCATAACGTTTATGACGGTCACTGTATATTGTTGCGGTCAAAACCGTTTGACCACTCACTTCTGTCCTCTCGAGGTATAGAGCAGCGGTCATTACCGTTCTGACCACTCGGTCATAATGGTTTTGACTGCTACTCTTGACGACCCGCGTATAGAAGCACTTGGGTAATAAAAGTTATGACTCAGTGGTCATAATGGTTATGACCCGGTTCTGTATCGTTTAGAAGCACTTCGGTCATAACCGTTGTGACTCTGTGGTCATAATAGTTATGACCCGATCACAGTATCGTTTAGAAGCACTTCGGTCATAACCTTTATGACCGGATGGTCAGAATGGTTATGACCCGGTTCTATATCGTTTAGAAGCATTTGGGTCATAAACGTTATGACCTGGTGGTCATAATGGAATACGAAGAGTCGGGTAATAAAATTTATGACCCTAAGGTCACAACGTTTATTACCATTTATCACGTTATAGCGTAGCGGTAATAACCGTTATTGCCGTCTGGTCATTACTAAACTTACCGCTTTGGTGAATAGCAACAGTCGTCTATGATGGGCCCCGCACATTTAATGTCGCCGAATCCAATATTTTCCATCAAATCCACCCAAAGGTAACCTTCCCCTCGAAATACCAAAAAATTACCCTTTACCGAAAAATTACCCTCGTTTTGAAACCAGCTTCTACAGTGTTTTAGAGAGAGAAACTCTGGTTCTAGAGAGAGAAAGAACAGGATTTCATTCGTTCCAACCCAATAACCGCTCAGAAAACCGTCATTAACCGCGAAGAAACCCCAATAAGCGCTCAGAAAACCATCAAAGACCTTTATAGTCTGCACTAAACTCTTTCAACGTCTATTAACATAGAAGACTTGTCAAGGACCAAGCAAATGGCTAAGGAAAACATCGAGAAATCCGGCAGACGAGGGCAATCATCAGAAAACCCGCCCCCAGAGATTGAGACAGGGGTGGTTGCTGAAGGGTTGAAGAGAAAGCATAGAGACATAGACGTTGTAGAACCGACCATGTCACAGGAGTTGACATGCGACGTAGAACAGCATACAACCGAACCTGATGAGGTAAAATAGTTGATTTATGTTTTTATTTTTATAAAGGCAAACATATTTTTTGGTCACTATGGATGTGCTATTTTTGTTGCGTGCAAGGCCAAAAGTCAGATTTTTAGTAATTTTTATGTGTCAGCTTATTGATATCCCACTATTGTATTCCAGATGATGTATGTTTCAGAAACGTATAAAGTGTTTTGTAAATAGTTACCGCGAAGTTTGTCTGCTCATGTACATATTCATATATAAATATATATATATATATATATATGTAGAACTGAGTTTTAAGATAGATCGGGCCGTCATGTTCGTTATTTATTTATGGTCGTCATAATCATGGGTTCTATGATAAGGTATGACTCGGTGGTCATAATGAAAATGACTTGGGTTGCTTAAATTGGTTGGTCAATTCCAGTATGACGTGGCGGTCCAAATGAAATTGACCTGTGTCTTTAACCGAACCTATTTCGGTTGGTCAATTTTATTATGACCACTCGGTCATAATGCGAATGACATGGGTTATTTGCTATTAAGGTCGGTGTGTTTCATTATGAGATGATGGTCATTATTTTTTTTTAATGAGTTTAATGTGCATACTGCTTTAAATAAAATTGTAAATTTTTTAATGACGGGAAAAATTTTATGTTAATTTAGGTTACTATAATGACTATACCCTGTTACCATATATGCAGGTTCAGTACAATCGACGAGTACCCGATGGTCAAATAACACGGGCGAAGATAAATACCTTCGTCAACATTAGGGAGACATTAAGAAATTTGACAGACTGGTTGTCTGAACGACAGTATGAGTTGGTCATGCAGCAGCCATGCATTCAACACTTCCTGCAGTTAGACAGACTTGGATGGGCTGGCCAGCTGTTCCACAACATTCTCATGCGCCTGACGGATCACAGTGACCATGGTGATGCTCTGTGGTTTCAGGTTGGTGAACAATTGGGTAGGTTTTCCATAACCGAGTTTGGACTAATAACGGGGATGAAGTGTGTTGGGTCTACTCATATCCCACCGATGGCCGAACCTAGATTAATTACAAGGTATTTCCGGACGGTGAGAGGTGTGACAAGGGAAAATTTGGGGCTGCAAATGTCGAATGCGAACTTTGAAGACGACGAAGACGCCATCAAGCTCAGTCTACTATACGTCATGTTCTGCATTCCACTGTCAAATTCGAGCTCCGTCAAGATAGACCCGAAGTTTTTTGCACTGGCCGACAAACTGGAGGCCTTCAATGAGTTCCCTTGGGGCGTGCTGTCATGGGAGGCAACCCGGTCTGCAATCTGTGCCGCGGTTGACAACAGAACGTCTTCGAAGAGAAAACAACCAAAAAAATCCCACCCAGCGCATTACAGTATTGCGGGCTTTCCCCATGCCTTACTGGTTTGGGCATATGAGAGCATCCCAACCATAGCCTCCAGATTCGCAACCAATTACGAGGACGCCAGTCCGCGTATGCTGTCGTGGAGGACCGTCGATAACGTCAAGTTTGATGACGTTATGGGGGCATTGACCGCGGTTGGAGAAACTCAGGTGATTTTTAAAGAATTTCTAAAGCGTGTCAAATAAAAATGTTTGGTCCTCATTTATAGGTTCGTCACTGGAGTGTTTGGTCAATAAAATGATATGAACGGCTGCTCATAACAGTCATGCCCAAACGGTCATAACAGTTATGACCGGGTGGTCAATACAGTTAGGACATGGTCGTAACAGTAATGACAGTTTGGTCATTACTGTTATGACCAACCCTTTACATCGTATTGGTCATAACAAAAATTCCAGGATGGTCATTACCGTCATGACCGTATACAGTACTCTGACAAAAAGTTGTTGTTATGTGTGCAGCCGAAGTGGGTTGGGATGATGCCCACAGCAGAAGAGTTGAAGGACCCATGGCTTTCGCGCCTATTTTTGAAGAACCCAATGCCTGTGCCTCAATTACTTCTCAAGCCACCTGTTCCCCAATCGAGCTCCGCACCAAACTCCGAGTGGCAGGAGTTTAAAGAAGAGATCCGAGGACAGGTGGCCTCAATTAACAAGAGTCTGCTGGCTCTTAAAAAGGACCAGCAGAAGTCCAACAAACTGCTGCGACGGGTTTACACGATGTTGAAAGACAACATGAGGCAGCAGGGACAAGGAAAGGCAGAGACCGGAACTCCAGTCACCAGCAGGCAGCCGTTGGATGTTCCAAAGCATGAGTCAGATGACATGAACACCGGCTTGCTAGGTGAGGTGTTAATCAAGGCCGACCTCGTGGCCGCTGCTGACATAGGTGAGCAAGCAGCCATGGAGTTCCTAACGGGCGAAAAGGTTACTGCATCCCATGAACATGTTGAGGAGGAGAGTAACAAGGTACGACTGAGATTTAAATCTGAGTGTACCATATATATAGGCACATGATAAATTTTTTTATATAACAGAGACAAGGTAGACTATTATGATGTAACATGTTGTTAATCCACACAGGAAGGGATGGTACAATCTCTCCCACTTGATGACATCAAGGACGAGAGCACGCCTCACCCGCATAAGGGAAATAAAGAAGAAGGCAAAGATGCTAAGATGGAGATCAGTGGACAGGATGTTGTGCATCCTGCAAGCCAGGCCAAGGAGGACAGCACGGGTGAAGTGGTTGTTACGAATATCCATACCCTAAAAACCAGGTTCATTAGAGTAACCGATTATTTTAACTCGTTTGATATGTCATTTATAGGTCCCTAAGAAGAAGAGGGCCAGACTCTCAAGGCTTGGCCAACGGCCGAGGGGAGCTAAGTCCGATGTTGGCTCCCCGTCGCATGAACCGAGTAAGAAAGTTTGTGCCCTCCCACCGAGCCTAGAAGATGTACCTCCGGCTGACATGCTAGAGTCGTTCAGGGAGTGGATGAGTAAAGGGGCGTTGAAGAAGACTCCACCAGGGTAATTTGCTTATAACTGATAATTGACCATCGAATTGAGGTTTATGTAAGTTAGTAATATACCCATATTATATTAATAATGATATCACCACAGTAAATATTTGTCTTTCAGTCCACGGCCTCCCAGATTCAATGCAAAGAATGAGCCATTGGAGAAACCCCATGACCTCGGAGTCGTGACGGTGGACAAGAAAAGTTGGTATTATGAACTGGCCGTCCAACCTGTTTGGCTATGGGATGAAGTAAGTGGTGTAATTAACGTTTTGTAATCAATGTCGTGTTTTTTATGTCAATTATTACGGTCCCGAAGGTACATTGTTTGACGACCGGTCTATTTACCGTTAATTGCTGTTCTTTTGTGTATTCAGCACATTGATGTAGCGTTCTACTACCTGAGGAAGAAGATCAAGCAGTATCCCAAGTTGCAAGAACGAAAGGTCACAACGGTAGACACGTATTTCAGTACAAAGGTTGCTGCAATGTGGCCTGTCTACCGGCGTTCACCAGACACGTTCGATTGGGAGACCTGTGAAACTTTAATGAGGATCATGATTGGCATCTCTGGCCAGTGTGGGACTACGTGGTTTGAGCTGAACACTTTGCTAATACCGTTAAACTTGGGTACAATGCAGCATTGGATATTAGTAAAGCTCGAACTCACCAATTGGACAATTGAGGTGTATGACTCTATGCATCATGCAGGCCCTCACGATCAGAGGGTCCGAGAGGAAGTCGAGTGTTTAGCAGAGTTCATTCCACTGCTGGCTGCTCATGTCAGTTTGTTCGACCATAAACCACGTGATCCTCCAGGAACGTACGCAATACCGGTCACCATCAGAAAAGATATCCCTACACAGGGCAATGGGTAGGTACTAGTGTTATTATGTTTTGATTATTTAATATTTAATGTTGCCTTGGTGCCTGAGATGCTTATGTTCATTATGTCGTTTTCCTTTATTCGTGCACCAGGGGTGACTGTGGCGTGTTTACAATAAAAAATGCTGAATGCTTGATAGAAGGGAGGGATGTCAGCTATTGGGTACTTCATGAAAGGATGCAACTCTTTCGTGAGTGCCTAGCATGTTACTTCTGGGCTCATGCGAAGCGGAAGCTTGCCGGAGATTATAACAGCGATGATGAGCCTGATGTGGACTGAAAGCATCTAGCCACACCAATTTTGTATCATTGTATTTCCATTTAAGACTCTAAATAGGCACATTTTTTATTCATTGTATAGAAAGTTATTTGGTTGTATTTTTTTGGTGTTTGTTGTAAACTGTTAAAGTTGACAGAATAATCATAGGGATCGAGTCATAACTGTTATGACCAGGTGGTCATAACAGTTATGACCAGGTCTCTAAAATGGCCATTACATTCATTTAAGATGCATATAATTGTTATGACTTGATAATTTCATGACCTGTTATCTCAATGAAATAATATTTTTTAAATATATATAAATATATCGTTTAGAAGCACTTGGGTCATAACCGTAATTACCGGGTGTCATAACGGTTATGACCCGAGTCTATGTCGTGTAGAAGCACTTGGGTCATAACCGTCATGACTGGGTGGTCAAAACGGTTATGACCCGAGTCTATATCGTTTAGAAGAGCAGCGGGTCATAACCGTAATTACCTGGTGGTCAAACGGTTATGACCCGAGTCTATATCGTGTAGAAGCACTTGGGTCATAACCGTCATGACCGGGTGGTCATAACGGTTATGACCCGAGTCTATATCGTGTAGAAGGACTTGGGTCATAACCGTTATGACCGGGTGGGTAAAACGGTTATGACCCGAGTCTATATCGTGTACAAGCACTTGCGTCATAACCGTCATGACCGGGTGGTCAAAACGGTTATGACCCGAGTCTATATCGTGTAGAAGCACTTGGGTCATAACCGTTGTGATCTGCTGGTCATAATGGTTATGACCCGAGTATATATCGTTTAGAAGAGCAGCGGTCATAACATTTATGACCACTCGGTCAGGACGGTTATGACCGCTGCTCTTGACCACAATATAGTGTTGATGCGTCATAACCTATGACACGCGGTCAGAAAGGTTATGACCGCTTCACTTGACGACTGAGGTATAGTGTTGATGCGGTCATAAATTTATGACACTCGGTCAGGACGGTTATGACCCTGCTCTTGACCACGAATATAGTGTTGATGCGGTCATAACATTTATGACCACTCGGTCAGGACGGTTATGACCGCTGCTCTTGACCACGCAATATAGTGTTGATGCGGTCATAACCTTTATGACCACTCGGTCAGAAAGGTTATGACCGCTTCACTTGACGACTGAGGTATAGTGTTGCTGGGTCATAACCGTTATGACCACTCGGTCAGAACGGGAATGACCGCTGCTCTTGTCACGAGGTCAGTTTCGTGTCTTTCGACGATTAACGGGTTTTTTAAGATTCTCCGACGTTCACAGGCGTCGGAGCGGTTTATGGAGGGATTTCGTGGTGGTTTCGGGCGTTTTCCGATCGTTTCCCGGCGGTAGCACCTCTTTCTCTCTCTGCATTTCAGTTTCTCTCTCTAAAACACTGTAGATGCTGGTTTGGAAATTTATTTGGGGCATGCGAGGGAGATGAGGGTAAACGGGGAAATTTGCACGCATTAAATGCTACTGGGCCCCACATTGCTTACGTGGCAGTGCTAGAACTGAAAGTAAACGAAAAGTGGTGCTGATTTTAATATTATTTTTATCCACAAATGCTATTTATGAAATTTACCCAAATAAAAATAACTATTTATATATTACTTAACCACTTGTGCGTTAGTCGTATGTCATTATTAA
>JAINRI010000638.1:0-29000 GCA_025413485.1 Ficus microcarpa
ACAATGTGTCTCTATATTATCAAGTCTCACCCCATCTTTGTTGAATCCTCCTCTAGTCTCAACAATGAAAGAACTCAATAGGTCTTCTAATGATGACCTCTTCTCAAAAATTGGTTGTTGAAATCCCAGTAGTGGTTGTAGATCATTTCTAGGATTACTCATAAGAGAAGTTTTCACTGTTGCGAAGTCCGCGATGCTAGTGAGTAGACAAATTGTTGGGATAGTAATTATAGTTTCAGTTGTTCACAAAGTTAACTTACTCTTGATCCATTCCATCACCAATATAAGAAGTATTAGCAACCATCATTGATTCTTGACTTGATGATACTTCTCTGGTAGTCAACGCTGAAATTTGACTAGACAAGGCCAAAACTTGTGCCGCAAGAGAAACCAAAGGGTCCTACTTTGTGCATTCCAGCAACTATCTTCGTTGAGGACCTCTCATTAGGCAATTGAGAGTTGTTGGATGCCATCTCCTCAAACATTTGTTGAGCTTCCTCGGCGGTTTTTGACAACAAAAGTAACACTAGCCGTTGCATCAACAATAGCACTCATTGTAGAATAATTGGATTTGAAACCAATCTTGATTCCCATGTTGTGGACACCTCCGAATAATATCCTTGAATCACTCTCATGCTTTATAAAGAGGCTCGAAATCCAATTGCCAAAATTGAGCAATTTCTCCACGCAATTGAAATGTCATCGATGGTGGAAGGAACTTGATGAGGAACCGTTGGGCCAAGTCTTCCCAAGTGGTTATACTTCCGAGTTGCACCGATCATAACCAACCCCTTGCTCGATCCCTAAGAGAGAATGGCAACAAGGGCAAGTGAATAGCACCCTCCGAAACACCTTTCATCTCCACGGTATCATAAATCCCCAAGAAAGTCCCCAAATGAACATTTGGGTCCTTATGTGATAATCCCCCATATTAATTTTGTTGTACCATGTTGATAAGAGCCAGCTTCAACTCGAAGTTGTTAGCATCGATAGCTTGCCTTTGAATTTCTGAATAATTGTCATTCACAACTAGCTTGAAATAGTCCCTCAACGCTCGTTGTTGATTATTATTGTTCTCCCAATCACTCATTGCTTGGGCCTCGTTATTCTCCTTTTGCTCCATTATCTTCCAAAGAGTCATTTCTATTTTCGGATCAAATGGCACTAGATTGGGATTTTGAGCTCTTCGCATAAACTATCACAAACACAAATTTAACAAGCTTAAGACAATTAAAATTAAAACAAATGCCTAAATTAAACCAGATCACTTGGTTACAATATTAGCTAGAATTAATGAAATTTTCAATCCCTGGCAACGGCGCCAAAAACTTATTGCGTGTCTATTTCCATGTGTGCTTGCAATTGAATGAATCGCCACAAGTAAAAAAGTGACAAAGTGTCGAGTATCCTCGCACAGATATTGAAATTAAGAAACTAGCTAAGTATCGTAATTATAATGACTCAATTTTATCTAAACTATCAAAATTAAAAGGAAATGAAATAAGCAACTAAATTAAGCAATTAAATTAAACTAAGGTTAAGCAAAATAAAAGCAATCAAAGATATGGATTGAAGGGAACTCGATGGTGTGTAAGGCTAGGGGATTTTGATTTCACTTGACTTAACTATGCTTATCCAATTCAAGGCTTGTTAATCAAATTCATTCAAATCATTAATCGTAGTCAACAAATTTTAATTTCACTCCCTCTCTCGAGTACCGAGTAAAATAATATGCAAAATAATCAACTTAATATCCCTATTAACTCAACAAATTAAACACTCATTATGCAGCCCTATTCTAGTGATTATCCAAGTCATGTTAGCCTCCCGAACTTAATATTACTATGGATTGTGTTTCCCAAATCCCAACATATGAAATTAACTCTCTCAAGGTCAATTTTACACATCTAGTAACTCTGATTTAATGGTAAATAAAATTAGGAAAAAATATAGAGAAACACAAATGATTCCGAATGGGATTCAATCAACAATCATTAAATTCACAAAAACAAAAGTTCATTATCAAGCTACATCATACCCCCTAACTTAGAAAGTTTGGCTAGACATCAAAGTTCTCAAATCCATAACCAAATTTAAAAACAAGCATCAAATGCATACTCAAACATGAAATCAAAAAGTAAATGCAAGTTCAAGACTTACAAAGAGAGAGGAAAATAGAAGGAAGAAGAACTAGTTGAAGAACAAGCTTCCAAATCTTCAATCTCCTTGAATCTCCAAGAAAAGCTCTCTTAAACCTTGAAGTTTTCTCTTTTCTTTCGTCTGAGGTTTGGGTCTCCAAAAGCTCCCTTTCTTTTTCGCACCATTCCTTTTTATATATCCCAAAAATCAGCTTATTTTCACATTAAAATCAGTCATCCACGTGTGTAGGCGCTGCAGCGGATGAAACGGGGGCTACAACGCGCATCTAGTGGCTAGGGTTTCAGGAGGCACGCTGTAGCAGGCTTTCTGTGTGCTGCAGCACACCTGAAACAGGGGAGGGACGGGCTGCAGCAGGCATTTTGTGCGCTGCAGCCTGCAAAGTCCAACTCTCTGCCCTTTTAGCACGCTGCAGCGGATGTTTAGTGCACTGCAACTTGCTTTGTGCTTCTTAGTTTCCTCTTTTGGTGCCTTTTTGCTCATTCTTGCAATTTACCTTCAAAACAACATGAACATAATAAAAAAACACTAATAAAAATGCTCAAAAATCAACAAAATGCCTAAGAATAAAGATCAATAAAATCACCATATCAACGCAAAAGATTTTAAAGTTCAACGTATGACAGAGAGTAGAGTAGCCTTGCATAGTGATCTGTTGCCGCTAGCGTTTAAGTCCTTATTGATGGATAACCTGTCATGAGGAACGTTATTTAAAGCAGAAGGAATGATATGAACAAAGATTTTAATCCTCGTAAACAGTGAAACAGATCTAGTAACTATTAAAGTTAAAATTGTTTTGAAGCTTGTCTCGAAGACCAGCAAGACACGAGAAAGGAATTTCATGAATCAAGGGAGCAGTATTAAGTGGCAATATACCAAGAACTGATTGTATTTATAATAACGTGACATATTATTTCTAACAAGGTAGAGAATAGTAAAGATGCAGATATTTTCAGTAAATTAAACAAACATCTTTTATTAGAGAAAAGGTCATGAAACAGAAACGAAAAAAAAGATATATAACATCAGGAATTAATAAACACCAACCAAGCAAACAAGGCATTTGAAGCGGAAGTGTAGACTTGCTTTTACATAGAGATGGAACGAACCTGAAGTTGTTCAATCAATCCTCAGTATCAACGCTGAAGAAACTGAACCCATCACTTGAGAAACTCATCCTATTACAGGCCAACATGTCATTCCATGGAACATTTGAAGTGGAGGATGATGCTGAGTTTGCTTCATCGTCACTGTAACAAAAACTCATTCAAAGGTCGTGCTGTACAACATCATCGAAATTTGTGGCGACGCTTTGCAACCGCTCCAACAAGTTCAACTCAACAAGTTCATACGGTGCATAATTTCTTCCCTAAATTCTGTACCAGAAAAGGACAGAAGGTACATGCTCAATCTTCAGATAATCTGAGCCTCTGTCTGGCTGCATATTGAGCACTAATTCATCTAACATGTCATAAAATGCAAACACTTTGAGACTTCTCAGGTGCTGGTTGCCGGAGGGCACTTCATTCAGAAGTGGGCTAGGTCTAATCCTCAATTCTTCAAGAACAGGCAAAGCGCCTTCTCCTATGTCCACCACCTCTAGCCTTTGCAAGTCTCTTAAAACAAGCAGTTTGAGCCTGTGAAATCCACCTACCTCAAAATGAAGTTGCTCTCCTCGTATGCCCAGTAAAGCCAAAGTGAAACTAAATTAGGCATATGACTGATGTGTCTTAATGGGTCATCACTTAACCTTGAGAGACTTAGGCACAACATGCTTAGATTTTGAAGACTCGAAATCCAATTCGGAAACATCTGTAATAGGCCTTTCAAAACTAGATGTTGCAAATAAGGTGGTGGAGATGAAATGGTTTGTAAATCCAAAATCTCATGGCTAGTCGTCGCGTGTACACTTAGATATTCTAGATGGTACATCTTCTCAATAGAAGGGCAAAGAGCACTAACTTCGGCAGTTAGTCTTCTTCAACTTCTCCAGCTCTTTTTTAAGATCAACGCCGGTTAAACTTGCCTCAACTGTCATTAGTATCTGCAAGCTCTCCAGATATCCAATCCCTTCCTTTCTCCTCACGCCTTGGGTTAAATCCATACTGATATTGCTGTCATAACCATTAGCTAAAAGGTGTCGAAGAACCTGTAGCATTTTGATCTCAACTGGTAGCTCAACCAGTAGGGTATGTCTAAGATCCAGTGTTTGTAGATTCCATAGCTTACCCACAGACTTTGGCAGTTTCTTCACTTTTGTATTCTTTAAACTTAAGTACTTCAGATGGAATAAATTTCCCACCTCCTCGGAGAGGCGCTCAAGTGGAACATTTTCAAGATCCAACAATGCCAAAAGCTTAAATTTTATAAACAACAGGACCAAAAAAGAGTTGTTCAGGGAGCCAAGATTAGAAAGGAAAACAGATTGGACCCCGGAGTCTTCAATGGTCTCTAGAAAATTTTCCTCAATATTGTGAGAGATTGATAGGCGACGACTCTTTCCAATAAAACTAGAGTTACTGTCATTTATAATCCAACAGAAGCTCAACTCATCAGCCTTTTGTCGAGCGATCTCATGCATCAAGCCATGGAGTTGACAAAACTTCTCCAACCCATAAAACACCTTGCATACTTGAACCAGGTTTCTTTGTATGAGCTCATTCAAGAATTCTTCAGTGACTGCTTCTAAGGTCATTCCTCTCACTTCTGGTACAAAACCCTCAGCAATCCATGACTAGAGTAACTTTTCGGACGGAATTAGAGAGTCTACATCAAAGATGCTAAAATGCAAGAAACACACCTTTAGGTAGCAAGGCAGATCATGGAAACTGAGAGCAAGGATCTTAGAAACGTGAAAGGTGAGGATTTGATGTCAGCTCAACATGGAAATTGTCAAGTAGTTTTTGCCACTCTAACACTGTCTTCTCTTTCGTTGACAACAAACCAGCTACTGCAATAATTACAACTGCCAAGCCTTGACACATTCTAATTATTTCTTGGGACAACTGCTCCAACTCTGGAGGACAATGCTGCTCAAGCTCATGTGGGAAAGTTCTTCAGACAAAGGTTCTACCCTGTGAACATGAGTTAATGAGGTTGTTTCAAAGAAAGTAGCAACAGTGTCACTACGTGTTGTGATGATTACTCTACTGCCCGCTTCATTATCAGGCAAAGCCTGTCCCACCTCTTGCCAAAATTCTTCTTGCCAAACATCATTGAAGACAAACAGGCACCTCTTTGGCTAAAAATCTTGCCTTAAGGTAGCGATTAACTCGTCACCCCGCATCTTGGAAAGATCCAGCACATCATGGTTTCTGGCTGCACCAGTCTTCCTTACCATGATCTTTAATAGGACCTCTAGATCGTTGGACTGACCCACAATGATACAAGCAAAGCAGTAAAAATGTTTTTTTTATCATTTCATAGACCTTTCTAGCAAGAGTGGTTTTACCAATTCCGCCAATGCCTGCAAGTGAAATGATTGAACCAACTATACTTTCCAAGTTGCGAGGGATCAACAATCGTTGCTGATATCTATCATTAACCGCGGTTCTGTTATTGGATAGACGATTGCTAATGCCATAAATTTGACTTCGCTCTTGGATTTGATGTAACACTGCCATAATGTTCTGAATATCAGAAGACAGTTTGTGGTGATTATTCAATGTGCCGATTAATCAACCAGCTCTCCCAAGGAAACTGATGAATCCACGCTGATATTGTCGTTGTGATGCTTTTAGAATATACTCGTCCACGAAATCTTCTATGAGCTCAGCAATCTCCCTTGATTGTAACAGCCAAACCTTTGCAGCATCACTAACTCTTCCTCTGACCTTGCGTCTGCATTTCTGAGGAAAACCCGGATGACCTCCAGTTCATCTTTTGGGCTTTGAACTTCTGATATGTGGACTCCTCTTATCAATCTTGTTTCTTGGGTTAGCACCGAAAACAGCTTCCCAATCGCGCGGGCCATCAACGCCTCACTCGCTCCAAACAAGTCCATTTTTCCTAAGACAGCTTCACTTTCCCATGCTGCAAAAGTATGACTTCTTCAATCAGTAAGTTTAGAAGTGTAACAGAGTGCTAGATGGTTTAAATACTAACATGATTGACTAGGAGACATCAGAAACGAAGCATCAGTTGAGAATTATTGCCCCAATTCTATATCACGAGAAAATAAACAACCACATAACACATAAATTTTTTTTTTATTCACTATCAGGATCAACAAGTTTACAAGAGAAATTATACACCCCCGTAACTTTGTGCCTTTTACCTTCTCTAAACTAGAAAATTATATGATGACTTTTATTTGTAAAGAAAAACTAGAGCAACAAATTTCATGTGTAAAATCCTTAAAATACCCTAAATAAATAAACTCTCAATACTTAGACCTTTCCGAAGGCAATCCACATACTATTTTTGTGCAGGGCGTTTCTTAGTAGGACATTAATTAGGCTCAACATTTAAACAGCATATTCCACTCTCTTCCTATACTGCTCCCTATGTGGTTTTGTTGCCTTTTGATCATCGGTAAATGATAACATATACTTTAGACTATATATATACAGACACATATTAATGTTTTAAAGAAAATAACAAATCTCTGGATAAATCATTATGAAAAAAAAAAAAAAAAAAAAAAAAAAAAACAAGATTGTTAGAAGAATAGAACTAAAATAAACTAATAACAAAAAAAAAAAAAAAAAAACAGAGAAAAATCACCATCAACCCAAGTACCGATCAAGAACAACCTGGAAGAAACAATACAGATAAATACATGCTTCTTTCATACCTTAAAAAAATAAAATAAAATACAGATACGTGCATAAACATATATATATATATATATCCACACACAGATATATGTGTGACAAAAGATTAAACTTACTTTGGAAGTGCAATTGAGTGAGAGATAGTTAAGCAATATGATTCACAGAGTTAAACCCAGATCGCTGATGAGAGATATGAAACGCAAGCATCTTTCCTAGTCCTCTTTCACTGTGTGACTTCGTTGACATTCTGTTCACCAGGAGGAGAGGAAGAATCAACAAAAACAAAACAAAACTACACCGATTCAGTGTTCTTTGAATAGTCTATTACATATAGAGAAGGGTGAGTTAGATACTCTCACAAAATACTATTCAAAATTTTGGTAAAGTAATTTTGTACTTTTTGATATTCTGTCATGTTTTATCATTTTTTACTTTACTCCTTTGTCTTTTTTTTTTTTTTCCTTTTTTTAATGAGTTTGTTCCTGTAGCTCTTCTCACAAAACACTGTTTAAAATTTTGATAAAGTTATTTCATCTTTTTTGATATTTTGTCATGTTCAATTAATTTTTACTTATTCCTTCGTCTTTTTTTTTTTTAATTCCTTTCAAGTATATTGTATCCCCTCCCCCCCCCCCCCCCCCCGACCCCTTTTTTTTTTCAATGGCCGTTATGTTTTTTGTGTTCCTTTTTTTTTTTTTTGGGGTATTCATGTAGTTTATATATTGTAAATACCTATGAGGTTTTTTTTTTTTTTTCTTTTTTCCCCTATTTCCCTCTTTGCTATTTGTTTTCATTTTCTGTCCGTCAACTTTTTTTTTTGTGTTTAATATAATTCATTAAGATATTCTTTTCAACTTTTTCTGTAGTAAAAATAATGTTTTCTGATTATGTCCAAACATAGCATTCTCTTTTCATAATTATAAAAATATTATTTTTTTTCAACTATGGTATTTATAAACGCTTTCTTTTTTGTAATTGCCTTATTTACTTATTTTTTAAAATGTTCCCCCTATTTAACATCTTTTTTCATTTTTAAATTTCTTCTTAACGAAATGCATTTTTTTTTTAAGTTGTTTCATATTGGAATAAATTCTTAAATGTGTCCCTATTTATATATTTGTTCTTGCAATCCTTTAAACTGTCTTTTTTTTCCCCCCCAAACATGACCTTTGTCAATACTTGTCACACTTAAACGTATATTTCTTCTAGTCCGCTCAAATGCTATTTTCTCGTATAAATCCTAAATCAATATTTTTAATCTAAAACCCCTTTTTATTGTACTTGTTGTTTAATTCGTAGTCATTCATTATATGTGGTTATACTAAACTATTAAGAAAACAATAAATTAAAAAAATAAACAAACTCCTTTACAACTATAAAAATTTATAGTTATGTTGTGAAAAAAAAAAAAAAAAACATATATTTGTTAAAATAACATCAAAAATTAAATTTGCACACATGAAACACGTGCATACAACTAGTAATAAATCAACCGAAGCTTAGCTGCACTCTTTATTGGTGGCCGGTGGGGAATAAAGGATTTTTTTTTTTTTTTTTTTTTTTTTTGACCTTTTTTGAAAGTGGGTCCTAAAGAATTCACCTCAAAGTTTTGGCCTCGGGAAAAGTACACATCTTTACAATAAATAAATAAATAATTGACAAAGATTTACAGTGAGGATGCTGAGGGGGATACCGAGGGCTAGATTGAGGAAGATGAGAGAGAAAGTGATGGAGATGATGGGGAGAGTCATGTACAGAAGGCATGGAACCTCCATGGAAATAAGGGGGTAGAAGGACCACCTAAATTTCAAAAAAAAAATTAAATAAATAAAATCATACTTTAGGCCGAAAAAAAAAAAAAAAAAAAAAAACTTTCTTCTCTATTTCACATTCTTTGGGTCTATGGGTTAGATTTGTGTTGCCGGCCGGTTTGATGCCATGGAATTTCAGCCACAGTGTCCAGGTAATTATAGATTGTTTTTGTGTTTGTGACGGTTATCAGTTTTTACAAAGAGATTAATAAGTTATATAGTCTCACATAACTTGAAAATGAATATAAGTAAAAAAAACCACATCCTAATAGTATGAGACCTTTTCGAATAAAATCCAATAGCAAAACCATACAGATATGAGTCCAAATGAGACAAGATCATATCAAAATGAGACATAAGTCATTGCAAATGATATCAGGAGGGGTAATTGTGGTTGTTATCAGTCTTACACGTGCATTCTCACACTTAGGAATGAATATATGAAACGGTTTACAAGTAAATAGACAATCTTCAAACGGTATGACCTATTTTGGTGTAAAACCCAATAACAAACCGTGTAGGCATGAGATGTAAAGTAGATAATATCATATCAAAAATAGGTATGGTTCCTTACAGTGCCACTACCAAAAAAATTAGGGGAGGAGCATCATCGGGGAAAGAAAGTGGGCAATTACATTGTTCTTTTATTTAAAAATAAAAATTAAAAAAATTAAAAAAAATTAAAAAAAAAAAAACAGAAGAACTAAAAATGTCATGAGATGATAGCTTATTTAATTTGAGTGGTAGTGGTTGATGAATTTTTTGATCTGGGTGGTTGGATGAAGGAGATGGATTAGCTTCTTTGTGTTTTTAAGACATAAAACCAATAAATCAATATGCTTACCTATGACCATTTGCATGTGGCCATTTATGCAACTCCACAATCTTTCCCATACATTTGGATCTGTATGACCCTAAAATTGAACTCTCTATCATAGGCATTCTCCTCTTAATAGGTGCATTTTGTTTCAACTCCTATACGAACTTTAATATATATATATATATATATTTATTTATATATCTATATATATTTAGGTTATTAAATTTAGAAGTTCAATAATTCATGGTGATCTAGTCATGAATAATAATATAGGCAATTCATGTCGTCCCCAAATACCAAATTGTGCGACATTTTCCACAATGCATGGATAAACTTCGTAAATTTGTTACAAGGTAATTTTATTATAAATGTACTTTGTAAATAAATTAGCTATTGTAAATACATTTTATTTACAACAATACATTTTGAGACAACTTTGTAGTGAATATGCTTCATAAATCTATTATTTATCATGAGTATGTTATTTACCATAACCCTGAAAGTTTTTTACTATTTATGTTTACTTGTTTTTATTACGTGCGGCACGTGTTTGATAAATTTGTTAAACTTTGTTTGAATTTAATTAAGAAGAATATTTAGGTATAAATATAATTGAAAAAACATATTTTTAAATATAATAAATCATAAAGAACAAATATCTGAGTAAGGCATAATTTAAAAATATAAGATTTAAAAAAGTAAAGAAATAATGAAAAAAAATGAAAAGGTGAGGATAAATATTTGAAAAGCAACATAGTAGCATGTATTTAGTGCACGGGTGTTTGAATTGAGTTTTTTGAATTGGATTTGAGCTGAATTGTTATGTTTTTGGTGTACGAGTTTGAATGAATGAAGTTAAAACTGTAAAAAAGTAAAATGTATTAAGGAAAAAATAATTTAATAAGGAGCTTGTTTCATTTATCTCAAAATTTTATACAATTAAAAAAATCATTCTATTTGAACTTGTATCGACAAAGTTATGAAATTTTAAGTTTGAGTTACAAAATTGTAATAGTTAATTGTGAATAGTGAAACTGAAAAAAAAAAAAAAGGATTTAAATGTAACTGGTGTAGCAAACACCTGCTTAATAAGTTAATATTAAAAGAAAAAAGATATGGTTTAAGGTAAGAAAAACCATTATCAAAATAAATTTATGAAATACTTGAATAATATAATCTAATGAAATTATTATATATAAAATTAAGTTAGAAAGATAATAAAGAAAATGAATTTTAAATATGATCATATTTGTGAAAAAAAAAGGGCCAAACTAAAAAAAATGTTGTCTTTATATGTTAGAATATTTAGGCCTTGTTTGGTAAACGAGTTCAAACTGTATTTTTTTATTTTAGTTTTTAACTTTTTCTGAAAAAATTTTTGTCTTTTCTAAAAAGTCAAAAAAAATTTTATCTCAAACTGTATTTTTTTAATTCAAATTCATTTATCATACGGATCCTTAAAAAGAAAACACCAAAAAGCACAAAAAGGGCAAAGTTTGGAGAGAGAGAAAGAGAGAGAGAGAGAGAGAGTAGGAAGAAGATAAAGACAAAAGCAAGGAAAAGTAAAAGGCAAAAACAAAAATATATATATAAAATAAAAATAAAAGAAGATTGATACGTGAAACAAAAGCAAGAAAAAGAGAGAGAGAGGGAAAAAAAAAAAAGAAAAGAAAAAAAGGGACGAAAGCTTTAGTACAAGTGTCAACTAATAAGAAATAGCAAGCGAGACTTATATATTAAGATTAACGATGCATTTGATAAAACGGTTTTAATTAAAATTTTTAAATTTGAATTGATTGAATTTTTAAAAATTAATTATAATTTTTGTTGATTTTTCAGAAAAAGATAAAAACTGATATGAAAAATTTGAGTTTAAGTTGTATTGTCAAACACACACTAAGATAAGATTATTAAAGATTTTGACTTATTTTCTGCCTTCTCCCTACATTATAAGAGAGAAATTATAGTAAATTGTAATTTTACCGTAAAAAGAAAAAAAACAATGTTCGAAAAAAGTTGAAGTAAATAGTAAATTTATTAAATAGAAAATTTATTGAGTGAAAAGTAAATTTGTTAGGTAACATATTTGTGAAAGCTAAATAAAATATTTAACTAATAAATTTATTATTTATTATTATTCACTCTAAATTTTTAAAAAACCAATTATTCACCTTAATTTTTCTTTTTCTTAAAATGCTGTGTACTTCTTTCCCCATTATAATATTGTGCTTGTCAGAGGAAAAAAATTATTTTATTCCACCACTGAAACGGAGGTATGTAGTAGTGATGTCCACTGAATTGATTATATTTAGTAATTTTTAATTTTGATAATTTATTCATTAAACTCATAAGTTATTATAATGTATCCTTTAGTTAATTTTATATTAAATTAAAGATTTGAAATTAAAAGATTTACATTAAATTTTATATTATATTTAAAAAATTTTAATTGAGAATGAGTTTTTTTAATATTTATATAAGACGTACTTGGAGTTTTTCATAATCAATTTAATAAAAAATTAATTGATACTGAATATATTATTATAATTTAATACGTTTAAGTGATAAATTATTAAAATTAAAAATTTAAGTAGGAAGTTCTAAAAAAATGACAAGTTTCGAGGCATTAACGCTAAAGACTCACTGAAACGGCGTGCTTTTGTTTTGTTGACTTCTCCTTGTCCTTGGCAGCAGGTCAACGAAGTCACGCGGTGAACAGGATAAGGAGGAAGAAGGTTAGTGAAAAGACAGATGCTTCCATTTCAGATCTCTCATGTAGGTGATCATCGTTTTTTTTTTGTTTTTTTTGTTTTTTTTGTTTTTTTCACTCAAAGGAATCTTTAGTGCTTAACAATCTTCTACGCCATAGCTCTTCCACGGTAAGTCTAATCTTTTGTTTTGCTTTAGTGGCTGGCAATTTTGTTTTGTTTTTATATTATAAATCTTTTACCCGTATTAGTTTTTCATTTTATTGTTAGCTTTGTTAATTTCTTCAAAACATTGAACTGAAGTTTTTTTTTAAATAAATTATTTTTGTATATATATTTTCTTGTGCTGAAGAGCAGCAAGGCAACGTTGTCAGATTGTGAGCAGTACAAAGTAGGAAATGGACTTGGTCGGAGAGAGTGAAGCGTCGGTGTCTCGGACGATTCAGAAGCTGGTCTCTCTGCTGGATGAAGAATCCAGATTCTCGAGAGGAATCGAGATTTCCAAAATCGAAAGCTTTAAAAAAGAGCTGGAGATCATCTGGGTTCTCATCAGGGATGTAGGTGCAATATCAGTGGAAGAAGAGTTGAGTCATGAGGTGAAGATCTGGTTGAAACAAGCCAAGGAAGTGGCCGAAATGGTCGAAGATTTTGTGGACAAGTACGTTCTCAAAGCGTCACAAGCAGGGTCTCAGCTCAGCTTTGTTAGTTTCCTCGGCAGAGCCGGCTCGTCGAATATTCGCCACAAACTGTCTTCTGATATTGAAAGCATCGGGGCATTGTTAGCTGAAATCCAGGAGCGAGGTCAAAGACATGGCATAAGCAATCATGTATCCCGTGGTGGAGTCGCCACAGTTTCCGATAGATATAGATATCATGTGGGATTGACGGACCCCCGTTTGATGGAGAGTACTGTTGGTATTGATTCAGTAGCTTATGAATTGATGGACTTGTTACTGGATGGAGAATCGGGGTGCTCGGTTCTTTCGCTTGTAGGCATTGGCGGAGTTGGTAAAACTACTCTTGCTAAAAGAGTTTACAACGTACTTTTAAACAAAAGTATGGTCTACGACTATATAGGCGCTAGTAAGCGTTTTGTTGGTCATGCTTGGATCACTGTGAGTGCCTCCTATGATCTAGAGGCTATTTTGATCGACTTGGTAAGGCAGTTCGGTGCAGCAGGAAACCGTCATGTGCAGAAGGAAGAGTTAATTGATACTCTGAATCAATATTTGCAGTCGAAGAGGTACCTAATTGTGTTTGACGATGTTTGGCACGAAGAGTTTTGGCAAGTGATGAGACGTGTTTTGCCTGAAAATGGAAAAGGCAGTAGAATAATCATCACAACGCGTCGTGACACGGTCGCGGCCTTTTGTAAAGAAAATTCGTTTGATCATGTGCACTTGGTGGAACCTTTGACTGAAACAATGTCTTGGGACCTTTTCTGTCAAAGAGCTTTCCACTATGAGCACGAAGCGCATTGTCCTCCAGAGTTGGAGCAGTTATCCCATGAATTTCTTAGGATGTGTCGAGGATTGCCACTTGCAATTGAGGCCGTAGCTGGTGTGTTGTCAACGAAAGAGAAGACAAGATCGGAGTGGCAAAGAATATATGACAATTTTGAATTTGAGATTGAATCCAATCCGCACTTGGAAAATATTTCTAGACTTCTTGTTCTTAGTTTCCGTGATCTACCTTACCAACTAAAAATGTGCTTCTTGTATTTTAGCATCTTTCCTGAAGGCTACCTAATTCCGAATGACAAGTTATATCAATTATGGATTGCTGAGGATTTTGTACAAGCAAAGGGACTAAAGACCTCAGAAGAAGTTGCTGAAGAATACTTAAGGGAGCTCGTCCAGCGAAACCTAGTTCAAGCATGCGAAGGGTTTTATGGGTTGGAGAGATTCTGTCGACTCCAGGAGTCGATGTGTGAGCTTGTTCGACAAGAGGCTGATGAGATTGGTTTCTGTCATATTAGAGACGGTAAGAACTCTAGGTTTAGAGGAAAGAGTCGTCGCCTGTCCATCTCTAGTAATATTGAGAAAAATTTTATCGAGACCATTGAAGACTGTCAGGCTCGTTCTGTTTTTCTTTCCAATATCGGTGCTTTGGAGAACTCTTTGGTGGTCACAGTGTTTCGAAAGTATAAGCTTTTGACATTGTTGGATGTCGAAAATGCTCCACTTAGTCGTCTCCCAGAAGAAGTGGGAAATTTATTCCACCTGAAGTACTTAAGCTTAAAGAATACGAAAGTGAAGAGACTTCCAAAGTCTGTGGGTAAGCTACAGAATCTACAAACACTGGATGTAAGAAATACCCTGCTGGTTGAGCTACCAATTGAGATCAATAAGGTTCTAAATCTTAAACACCTTTTAGCAAGCCGTAGTGATAGCATTGTCGCTTTGAATTCAAGCCAAGGTGTCAGGATAAAGGAAGGGTTTGGATATCTAGAGAACTTGCAGACACTAATGACTGTAGAAGCCACTCTCATCGGCCTTGGCCTTGAAGAAGAATTGGAGAAGTTGACGGGATTGAGAAGGTTGGGAATTTCAAGATTGACTGCAGCGGCCTTAAGTGCTCTTGGCCCTTCTATTGGGAAGATGAATGACCTAGAATATCTAAGTTTACACTCAGTGACTAATGATGAAATCTTTGATTTACAAACCATTTCTTCCCCGCCACTTTCTTTGCAACGTCTTGTTCTGAGGGGCCGGTTACAGAGGTTTCCAAATTGGATTTCGAGTCTTCGAATTCTGAGTGTGTTGTGCTTAAGCATGTCAAGGTTAACTGATGACCCGTTAAGACACATCTATGCTTTGCCTAATTTAGTGTCTCTTTGGCTCTACCGGGCATATGAGGGAGAGCAACTTCATTTTGTGGTTGGTGGATTTCAAAAACTCAAGCTGCTTGTTTTAAGAGACTTGCATAGACTTGAGGCGTTGGAAATACAAGAAGGTGCGTTGCCTCTTCTTGAAGAATTGAGGATTGGACCTAGCCCACTTATGAATGAGGTACCCTCGGGCATCCAGCACCTAAGAAGTCTCAAAGTTCTTGCATTTTACGACATGCCAAATGAATTTGTGCGCAGTATGCAACCCGAAGGAGGCTCAGAATATGTGAAAGTTGCGCATGTACCTTCTGTCCAATTTTGGTATAGAGTTCAGGGAAGAAAATATGCATCATGTGAACTTCGTGAGTCAAACTTTTTGGACCGTTTGCAAGGCTTAGCAAGAAACGATATCAATGATGTTGTACAGAACGATCTTCGATTGAGTTTCTGTTACAGTGATGATGAAGCAAACTCAGCATCAGCCTCAACCTCAAGAGCTCCATGGGACCATGATCGGATGAGTTTTTCCAGTGATCAGTTTAGCTTCTTCAGTGATGATATTGAGGACTGACCGAACAACTTCAGGTTCGTTCGATGACTCTATCTAAGAGCAAGTCTTTGGTGGTTTTATCCTTATTATATCTATACTTCCACTTTAATTTCTTGGCTGAATTTACTAATCCCCGATGTTGTAACCCATCTTTTTTCTTTTTGATAGCCTTTTCTACTATAAGAAGTTTTTTACTTTATTTTATTTCCAGACAATAGGTGGAGATATTTCCACATCCTTCCTATTCTATACTCTAGTAGAAATAATGTCAGGTTATTCGGAGTAGTATCGACACTTGTTATATTATTGCCTCTTAATTCCGCTTTCTTTATTCTTAATGAATTTTTTTTCCTCGTGTTTTATCAGTTTAGAGGATTCAAAATGTTATTAACCTTCAAGAAAAAATGTCTGTTCATGTCATTACTCCCACTTAAAAAAATGTTCATAATGACTGGTTTTCCATCTCTGAGATCTTAAGCAGTTGTGGCGACAGATCACTCTGCAAGACTCTCATTTTCGCCTCACATGTTCAACATTTTAGTTCTTTTGCGCCTCATATTCTTATTACATATCTTTATTCATGATTTTTTTTTTTCATTTTTCACTTGAATTTTAGGCTTTCATGGCTAGCCAAATGCGATGACGATTCAAACTGAGGACAGTGCTGTGGTCCATATATTGTCATGAAAGCAATCATCCCAGAAAAAAACTATGCTACTCTACTTCCCGTGTGAACATGTCGGACCCTTTTCTTCCTGCTCTTGGATTTGTGTTGTTCTCCGTCGGTAATCCTATTGCTTGCCCGGACGTGATGGTTTTGAACTATGTAAAAAATATCTCGTGGACCAACCAAATCCTTCTTCGGGTTTGGATTCTCTTTCAAACTTTTCTGTAACAGAACTCACCTTTTGAAGTCTTGATGTTGTTAATGTTGTTTGTATTTGAAATGTTGTTTGTATCTGATGTGGTTGACTTGAAACTACTATTGTTTTGTGCAACAGAACATGTCCTCTATCCCGTTTGTTGCATGTTTCTCTCATTGAATATTCTGCCGGAAAAAATATACATATATGTGTAAATATATATATATATATTTTGAATACGTAACTTGCTTAACCCTCTAGAAGAACGAAAATATATATATATATATATATATATTTTAACTGAATAATTCTTGCTGACATATACGAAATGTCCAAGGAAACTGCACTCAACCTGCTTGTGAACTAGGCGATGACTATTCACATTACTTCACCCTTAAGAAACAACTAAAATATAGTAGTTGACTTCAGATTCTAATTATTATATGAGTTGCCACCCCAGATGTTACTTTTCATGATGAACTAAGAAGATCATAAAATAAACCAACTTGTTAAACATAAACTCCTTCAATGGCAGGAAGGAACGCTAACTCGATATCACACAAGAAAATACCTTTCTAACTTGACTAAAATAATATTGAACTCGTGATTTAATCCTTACAAATAAAGCTAGCGGTTGATTGACCAAATTAGTTATATTATATAGTCAATCACTGATCGACCATTTAAGAAAATTGATCGACTATTTTAGAAAAAATTGATTGTCCAAGTTTGGAAAGGAAAAAAAAAAATTAGAAAAAGTTTATTTTTCCCAATTTTTTCTAGGGGTTTATAGCTAATTAGCCTTTCTTTAATAAGTTTTTTTTGAATAAATGACCTAAGTTTTTAAAAATTAGTTAAAAAGCTTAAGTTTTTAAAAATTAGTTAAAAGTCCTTTTTTTTTTTTTTGCCCCCTTAGAATGGTTAATCAATTTTGTAAATGTTCAATTAGTAAATGACCATATTTTATAGTTAATCAGTGATTAACTATTGATAAATCATTGATTGATTGCAGTTAGTCACTGATTTACTATTGATAAATCACTAAATATGATAATATAACTCACAAATTTTTGTAGTCAATCACTGATTGATAACAAACAAATTACTGACCATTGGTTAAAAACTGATTGACCATAATATTACTCACCAATTTTTTTAGTCAATCACTGGTTGACCCATAGTCAATCATTGATTGACCATATTAAAAAAGCAAAAAAAAAAAAAATGCTGCCTCCTCCCCTCCCAGCCCCCACCCGTGACAATCTCTCTCTCTCTCTCAATGCCGATCTACACTTGTTCACTTTGTGCAATCACTATCGCTAACCTCGTCTTGTCATCATCCTCATCGCTGGGATCCCATTGAAGGTGATGAGATTGCAACCGCAATTGGACCTTGAAGGCAAGGAGATTGTGACCTTGCCGGAACTCCATGAACGACAAGCAATACATTCCGTTGTTGCAGAGCTTGGGATCGCCATAGCCTTGCAATCACTACCTTGCTGGAACTTTACGAACGACAAGCAGCCATCTCCGGCAATGGCTAAGAGAGAAACAGGCAAAGGGAGAAAAAGAAATTTGGGGGAGAGAAAGAGGAGAGAGAGTGTGGTGGTATTTGGGAAAAATGAAAATTGATTAAACAAAATATAAACATTATGCCATTTAACTAATCAAAAGGAAGTTGGACTATCTATTAGATTATATAATAAATATGTTGAAATATAAAACTATTGTTGGCCCACCTCCTAATAGCTTAAGCTTTTGGGAGAATTGGTAAACTAACAGGGTATCAGAGCAGGAGGTCCTGAGTTCGAACCCCTGCAATTGCACTATTTAACCCCATTTATTATCATTGCGTGTTGGGCCTGTAATATGTTTCGGGCTTCTTATAATTTGTATTAGACTTTCAAATTAATATTTGTCCGTACGTTTACCCATTGTCTGGCCTGCACGTGAGGGGGAATGTTGAAATATAAAACTATTGTTGGCCCACCTCCTAATAGCTTAAGCTTTTGGGAGAATTGGTAAACTAACAAAATATAGGTCACCCACCTTAATTTTCCTTTTTTCTATTATTATTCTCATTTTGAAAAATTTTAGCTATCTCATTTTTAAAGTTACTTTGTATAGTATCGTTTTGGAATTTTTTTGAAATATTTTTAAAAGCTTCACTTAATGCATTATTCCCAACAGCATTTACTCTCATTCTAAACTACTTTTTGTTTTCAAGTAGGAAAATATTTTACATATCTAAATGCCATATATTTCTTAAAATAAAATGACTTTTTCATTTCAAACAAGTCTTCTTCTTTTTTTGTTTTTTTTTTTTTTTGAAAATATACATGAGATCTAAATTTCTCTTCACAATCATATATATAAGACCAAAAATTTTATTTTTCTTTTTATTTTCAACGAAGGACTTATAATCATGTGACTTTCAAACATTTTGACACCCAGATCTATCTCTAAGCCTATTCATCTATGCCCCTAAACTTTGTTATAATTTTCACTTTGTCCCCTAAACTTTAAAACTTCTCATTTTGCCTTTATAAATTTTGAATTAGTCCAATTTAACCCCTACTGTTAGAAATTCCAATAAAAACAAATGGAGAAAAAGAGCGTTAACTGCTATCAAGTGATCTTTTTTTCTTTTTTTTTTTCTTTTTTTTTTTTTTTGGGTAGAAATCCTAACATAAAGTGGTGTCGTAAGACTAATTCCTCTCTTTCTCCATATGTTTTATCCTTTTTTTTTTTTTTTTTTTTGTGAAAGGGGTTAAATGGGATAAAGTCAAAGTTCAAATGGTAAAATGAGTGTTTTTAAAAGTTTAGCGGGCTAAAATAGTAATGATCCAAAAATTTAAAGGATGTGGATGAGAATAATCTTTAAAAAAGAAAAAAAGATTTAGAGGTAAATAGCTTTTTTAAAAGAAGTTTTTTTTTTTTAACAAATAACCGAATTTTTCAAATTTAGTTAAGAGGCCTCTTATTTTTAAATGATCAAGCAATTTTTTTAAATGATTAATCAGTGATTAACCACATAAAGTAATTAATTTAATAAATCAGTAATTGATTATCGATCAATCATTTTTAATGGCATAAATCAATTTTCTAGCCAATCATTGATTGACTATATAAATAATGTCATGTTATTCGAAGTAGCATCAATACTTCTTATATTTCCTCTTAATTCCGCCTCCTAGATTTTTATTTTTATTTTTTATTTTTTCACGTCCGATCGGTTTAGAGAATTTCAAATGGTATTAAGGGTCTGTTTGGTGAATGAGTTTGAGTTGAAAATTTTTGTTGACTTTTCAGAAAAGACAAAACTTTTTCAGAAAAAGACAAAAACTGAAATGAAAAAGTACAGTTTGAGTTAAATTGCCAAACGAAAATTCTAATTATTAGATTATATTGATGTTTTAGAGCACAGCAATACTTTAAAAATGTTCACAATGACTGGTTATCCATCTTTGAGATCTTAAACAGAAGTGGCAAAAGATCACTTCGTAAGACTGTTTCTTTCGCCTCACACGTTTGACAATTTAATTTTTTTGCGCCTCATTCTGATTATATATCTTCATTCAATATATATATATTTTTTGTTTTCCTTTTACACATGAATTTTAGGCTTTCATGGCTGGCCAAATGGCATCGAGGATTCAGACTTACGGGCAGTGCTGTAGTCCATATAGTTTGTCATCCCAGATAAAAAATTTGCTACTCTACTTCCTGTGTGAACATATCGGATCGTTTCCTTCCTGCTCATGGATTTGTTTTGTTCTCCGTCGGTAATCTTATGCTTGTGCACAACACTAGAACTATTGCTTGCCCCGGACGAGATGATTGCGATTTATGTAGAAAATATCTGGTGGACCAACCGAATCCTTCTTCGGGTTTGGGGGTTCTCTTTCTCTAATTTTCTATGACAGAACATACCTTTTGAAGTCTTGATGTTGTTAATGTTGTTTGTGTTTGATGTAGTTGACTTGAAACTACAATCGTTTTCTGCAACAGAACATACTTTCTATACCGTTTGTTTCATATTTCTCTCAAAGAACTTGTTTCTTATGGTTCTTGTAACGACCCGTCTTGCACAGGCCATTACACTGCTGATTCACTTACTTATAGGGCTAAAAACACAGCGGAAATTTTTTTTTTTTTTTTTTTATATGCACGAATTAAAACGTGTTCTTAGAAAATGTGTCTGAATAAAATATAGTTACATAATTATGAAAACTCAAAAGTCAAAACGCGTAGCGGCGTAGAGTCCCACGATTTCACAGCTTGCCTCGCCACGCCTCACCACCTTGTATCACGCATTACTGACGGGCTGCTTACCTACAGCATAAACGTAAGACAGTGAGCTTTCGCTCAGCAAGTACAACTGTTTCATCCGCGACTTACATATAACCATATCGAAAATACATTTCT
This sequence comes from Ficus microcarpa, assembly GCA_025413485.1. Classification (NCBI taxonomy): domain Eukaryota; kingdom Viridiplantae; phylum Streptophyta; class Magnoliopsida; order Rosales; family Moraceae; genus Ficus; species Ficus microcarpa. Next base: position 20,943 of record JAINRI010000638.1, read on the forward strand.
AACTTAACATACATATCCATACATAACCATTCATAATCACGTAACATCATTCATACTAGCAAACTCACAATGCCTAAACATGCATGGTCCAGTTATGCTCATATTTACTTACTTTGCTTATCTCTCTTTTAGGGCCCTTACCTTGGTGTTCGTACCCGGCGCGCGACTATGGAGTGGTTGGGGCGGCCAGCCCATTCCAACTCAAACCATAATCCTACCCGACCTCGGACGGGTGGTACTACACCGGCAAGCTCGCTTGCCTTCTTATGTTTTCTTATATTTTCTTAACTCAATCTTGAGTTTATTTATCTTGTAGGAATTTAGTGAACATGCAATCGTGATGTCACATAATCCTAACTTATACTGAATATTAATTCATATTTGATCGTGCTTTCTATACATGGCATACTAGCACAATTGACATGGCAATTAACTTATAGCACAACATCGCATAATATCATACACCCTTAACATGCATCTAATCTTACTTTAGTAAGCATCAACTAGAGCCTATGCTGTAGGCGGAGTTGTACTTACCTCTAGTGCTAATTCCTTTACTGTCGCTGTCTTGTCTCGAAGCACAGCTACACGTCCTCTCCTGCTTGAGAAAGGACATACGTGAGTTTCTGTTTCTTGTGTAGAATGTTGGTACTTTAACCAACATACCTACTAAAACCTAGTTGTATGTCCCCGTCAGATAAATGACTTGTCCTAGATTGGCCTTTTACTGTTGGGGATTAATTTGAACTGGATTAATCCCTTAAGAGGCTACGTTGGATAACCTCTTTAATTATCTCATTGATCTACCATTGGATTACTTCTTAATACTTTGGGCTTACCATTCTGTTATAGCATATTGGGTCAATGGCCTTGACCCATTTTGCTTGGTCTATTAAACTTATGGTGTTCCTTAGGGTCACGTTGGATAACCCTTAAGGTTACCTCTTTCTTGTTGTGGGTCAACCAAAGTTGACAATTGGTCAACTACTGGTTAACCCTTGTCAATCTTGGGCTCTTTGGGCCTAAGCCCAATAACTCGGGTCCCATCCCGGCTACGGCCCGTAATCGGCTTAATTACCGTTTTCTTTTATTTTGAAAATACATCTTCTTATTCTAGATTTTACTTTCTTAACTTAAAAATCACATTTCTTCCTTTTGCACCTTTTCAAGATTCTTCTCAAAAACCCGTAAAACTCTTTATAAAATCCCGACCCTTGAAATAATTCCCTATAAATGTCATTTAAGGTCGAAACCGCCTTTGGAACGGTTTTCGCAGTTAAAATAACGGTTTAGAACACTTTACAATTTTTTTGAAAAACACTTTGTAAAACTTTGGTGAAGGAATTTTCGGATTCCTTGCACACCTCTCATTAAACACGTCTATTTTAAAAATCCGTCAGGAATTTGAAAAACTTGTCTTCACGAAAGTTGTAGCTATCGAAAAATGCTAAAACTTTCGTGTTTTGCAAAAAATCAAATTCTGCCTAGATTGATACCAGTTTTTTTTTTAAAACCGGCTGACTCCGAAAAATCCGGTGGGACTACGCCCAGGGGTCAGCCACGGGTTTCATTGAAAACGAAGGCCTTTGGAGCCTTATTTTGGTATTTCGTGTTTTGAGTTTTTACCCATTCGGCCTCTAGAGGCCTTAAAATCTCACTTTTCCAAAACTGGTCAGGTTCAACCCGAATCTGGACAGTTTCGGTTTCGTTTTCGGTTTGCGTCCTATTTCGCGAATCTAACTCGACCGAACACTTCGGGAGCCTAAGATTCAAACACACAACGTTTTCTAGCATGAAATTTATACAAAAATTATCACAAACCAAGCAAGAATTTAAAGCCAAACCAACCCTAGAGCTAGAAATCAAGCATACACACCAACTAGAGCACAAAATCATAAATGGACTTAAGTCCTTACAACCATATTGAATCCTCAAATTGAACCTCAAAATAAGCTCAAAATAAAGAGGATTAGGGTTGAGAAATTACCTAGAACCAAGGTTAGTTTGGTTGGAAAAGAATTTCTTCCTCCTCCTAGCTCACCAAAGCTCACGGCTAACCTAGGAAAAATGGAGATCCAAGAAAAAAAATTGTTGACTCTTCTTGCATCTTCCAAAGCCGAACCTCAAGAGCAAAACCCCAAGAAAAAAATCAAGAATCACTCACCTCTTGTTCTCCTTCTCTTTGGTCGGCCACAACAAGGAAAGATCACAAAAAAAATTTCTCAATCTCTCTTGCTCTCACTCCTTGAAGAACCGGACTCTAAGACCTCAAACTTCAAATTTTTTTCTTTGATTTTCTCTCTTCTCTCTCCTCTCCCTTGGCTGCCGAAAATGTGAGGGGAATGCAAGGGTTTGGTTCATAAATTTTACTACAAAGAAAAGAGATAATGGAGGGGATTTGATTAGACAAGTGGTTGGCTTCTATCCCTTAAATCTTGGCTTGTGTCTCCCCCTTTTTTTTCAAGCAAAACCGTGTATGTGTGTGAGTGGAGGGCTGCCGAAGATATGGTGAGAGAAAGGGCTGAACTTTGCATTAAATGCATGGAAAGGTGATAGACAAGGTTAGGTGAAGACTTGCCTTAATATAAGGCCTTTCTTTCCATCTATCTTTTCCATCTCTTTTTTTTCTTTTCTTTTCTTTGCTCCCATCTGCTGCAGCCGGCTGGAAATAAGGGTGGAGGGCAGCTAATAGGTTGCTTTGGTTGGTGGAGAAAAGTTGACATGCAACTAGAGTGGTGGTTTAGTTTAGTTAGGTTCTAATTTGGCTAGTTACCTTCCAAAACTCATTTTTTCTTCCCCTTTTTGCTACACAGATAATTTTAATATTGTGATTTTTCAAAACACAATATTTTTATCTTATATTGAAGTACAAGATTTATCTGTGTGAATTTCGGATCAAAAAATATTTTTCTCAAATTTTTCCGAACCCTTTTTGCCCTTAAACTCTAACTCGGTGTGCTTGATTTTCTAGGGACGTTTTACGGCTTATTTTTGCTATCTAGATCACAAAACTCATTCTCGGAACTCGTTCCGCGCTGAACTCGAAAAAATCTCGAAAAGTCAAAGGGTTGACTTTTTGTCGGTCAAACTTTGACTTTTTCGGTCAAAGTTGACTTTCGTAAAATTTCGTACCGTTTCGACCGTTTCTTCTTGAAAGGTCCGTTTCCGAGTTTAGAAATAAATTTTGAGTCTTCTCGACCCATTAAATCTCACAAATCTTTTCAAAAGCCCTAAATCGAGCTTTTTCACGAAAATTTTCATAAAGTGAAAATAATTCCTTAAAAGGGAAATGTACATGGAAAAATTCGAATATTACAATCTACCCCCCTTAAAAATTTTCGTCCTCGAAAATTAGAACAATTCGGGGTAGTTCCTTCTCATCTCTTCTTCCAATTCCCAGGTTGCTTCTTCAACCTTGTGATTTCGCCACAAAACTTTGACTAGGGGAATGGTTTTATTTCTCAAAACCTTCTCTTCCCTATCCAGTATACGGACAGGTTTCTCCTCGTACGTCAAATCTGTTTGGACTTCAACCGGTTCCTGACTGAGGATATGGGAAGGATCTGACACATACTTTTTCAGCATCGACACGTGGAAGACGTTGTGCACTGAGGCTAGCTCCGGTGGTAGGGCAAGCTTATAGGCTACCTTGCCAACCCTTTCGAGAATCTCGAACGGTCCTGTATACCTTGGGCTAAGCTTCCCTTTCTTTCCAAAACGCATTACCCCCTTCATCGGGGCAATCTTGATGAATACTGCATCGCCGACTTGGAACTCCAGTGGTCTCCTACGTTTATCGGCATAGCTTTTCTGGCGGCTGAAAGCTACGTCGAGCCTCTGCTTTATCTTCTTAACATCTTCAGAGGTCTTTTTGATGAAGTCGGTAGTTTGGATCTGCTTCTGCCCGACTTCTTGCCAATGGATCGGTGATCGACATTTTCTCCCATACAATGCTTCAAATGGAGCAATTCCAATCGAAGCATGATAACTGTTGTTGTACGAAAACTCGATCAATGGCAGCTTCTGATCCCAATTTCCTCCGAAATCTAGGACACATGATCTGAGCATGTCCTCCAATGTTTGGATGGTTCTCTCCGACTGGCCATCGGTTTGGGGGTGAAATGCTGTACTGAACTTCAATTTCGACCCCATAGCAGCATGAACACTCATCCAGAATCGAGACGTGAAGCGTCCATCCCGATCTGAGATAATCGATTTCGGCACTCCATGATATCTGACGATTTGAGCCACGTAGATTTCTGCCAACCTCTCTACCGAAAAAGTGGCTTTTATCGCAATAAAATGGGCTGATTTGGTCAATCTGTCCACAATGACCCAAATCGTGTCGTTTCCTCCTGATGTCCTGGGTAATCCTACTACGAAATCCATAGTGGTTTGCTCCCATTTCCATTCTGGGAGCTCTATTTTCTGCAAATCTCCTCCAGGATGTCGGTGTTCGGCCTTAACCATCTGGCAAGTTAGGCACTTGGACACAAAATCCGCCACTTCGTTCTTCATATTTGGCCACCAGTAGTTCTCTCGAAGGTCCTGGTACATCTTGGTCGCTCCCGGGTGTACCGAATATGGCGTCTTGTGAGCTTCTGACATCACCTGATCCCTCAAGGCTTCCACATTAGGTACATAAATTCTGTCCTTGAAGTAGACTATGCCATCCGCAGAAGTCCTAAACTCCTTACCCTTGGTGCTAAAAAGTTGCATTTTCAGCAGAAAGGGGTCTTTTTCTTGGTGCTTCTTGATGGAATCCAGCAGATCGGATTGAAGAGTCAGAGCAGATAACCTTCCGGTCAACATTTCCAAGTTAAACTCAGAAATTTCCCTTTGTAGAGGTTTAGGAAGTACTTCGATAGACATCAACGTGCCTACCGATTTCCTACTTAGAGCGTCTGCCACCCGGTTTGCCTTACCTGGGTGGTAAAGGATCTCACAATCATAGTCCTTTACGAGCTCTAGCCATCTACGTTGCCTCATGTTTAGCTCCTTCTGAGTGAAAATGTACTTGAGGCTCTGATGATCGGTGTAGATCGCACATTTGTTTCCGTACAAATAGTGCCTCCATATCTTGAGTGCGAACACAACCGCCGCTAGCTCCAAATCATGAGTGGGATAATTCCTCTCGTGATTCTTCAGTTGTCGTGAGGCATAGGCCACCACCTTTCCGTTCTGCATCAAGACTGCTCCTAATCCATTTTTAGAAGCATCACTGTAGATCACGAAGTCTCCAGCTTCTACGTCAGGAATTATCAATACCGGTGCGCTTGTCAGCTTCCTCTTGAGCTCTTGGAAATTCTCTTCGCACTTCCGGGTCCACTCGTATTTCTTGTCCTTCCGTGTGAGTGCTGTCAGTGGTGCAGCGATTTTGGAGAATCCTTCGACGAATCGTCGATAGTATCCTGCCAAACCCAGAAAACTTCGTATTTCCGTAACGTTCTTGGGTGCTGCCACGAACTAACCGCTTCTACCTTTGCTGGGTCTACTGAAATTCCTTCTTTCGATACCACATGCCCCAAGAAGTGTACCTTTTCCAGCCAAAATTCACACTTCGTGAACTTGGCGTACAGCTGATTCTGCCTCAACGTCTCCATGGCTAATCTCAAGTGCTGTTCATGTTCCTCTTTGGACCTGGAATAAATTAGTATATCGTCAATAAAGACGATAACAAACTTATCCAAATAGTCCCTGAACACTCGGTTCATGAGGTCCATAAAAGCAGCTGGGGCATTGGTTAATCCAAACGGCATCACCAAAAACTCATAGTGTCCGTAGCGCGTTCGGAATGCCGTCTTGGAGATATCCGCCTCTTTAATCCGGAGCTGATGATAGCCTGAGCGTAAGTCGATCTTCGAAAACACGACTGCTCCTCTAAGTTGATCGAATAGATCGTCAATCCTTGGGAGAGGGTACTTGTTCTTGATCGTGATCTTGTTCAGCTCTCGGTAGTCGATACACATCCGTAGCGATCCGTCCTTCTTCTTTACGAACAGAACGGGCGCTCCCCACGGAGAGTGGCTCTGTCGAATAAATCCTTTGTCGAGCAGCTCTTGCAATTGTACCTGGAGCTCTCTCAACTCAGCTGGTGCCATACGGTAGGGCGCTTTGGAGATAGGTGCAACTCCTGGCAGCAATTCAATCTCGAACGAAATCTCTCTCTCGGGTGGAAGTCCCGGTAGTTCCTTTGGAAATACATCCACATATTCCCTTACAATATGGACGTCTTCCGGTTCAAGTTCTGTTTCTCGCTCCTTGTCTACTATGTTAGCTAAATACCCCTGGCAACCATTAGCTAACAGCTTCCCGGCTATCATAGCTGAAACGATTCTGACGGTCGAACTTCGGCGTCGTCCGCAAAAACTGAACTCTTTATCACCATAGGGGCTGAATGTCACGCAGCGCTTCCGACAGTCGATTGTTGCGTTGTACCTTCCCAAAAAGTCCATTCCCAAGATCACATCGAAATCGTGGAGTTTGATTGCGATGAGATCTACGGATAATTCCCTGCCGCAAATAATTATGGGAGCCTTTCGGATCCAAAATTCGGACCGCAAAATCTCGCCCGATGGCAAGGAAGTTTGCAAGGGTTGCTCTAACCTATCCACACCTCTTCCTAATTTCTGGGCGAACTCCAACGATATGAACGAATGGGTGGCTCCAGAATCAAACAGCGCAATTGCATGAAGAGTGAAGATAGAAATCTGACCTGTCACCACGTGTGACGTTCCGGCTTCAGCATCTCCCCTGGTGTAGGCATAGATTCTGGCCTGTGGCTCAGGAGCTTCCAATCTACCTTGGTTAATCGGAGGTCCTTCCAGTCTGGCCTGGACAGCGTGCAGTTGGCGGTTGTTTGCATTTCGGTTGGGATAGGGCTGATTTTGGGCCTGAGTATTTGGGGGCAGTCCCTGGCAAAGTGCCCCTCCTTGCCGCACACATAGCAGGCACTTGAACCCATCCGGCACGCCCCGGGGTGCTTCCGGCCACATTTCGCACAAGGGGGATAACTGGCGTTGTTCCCCTCGTTGCCTCGGTTGTTCTTCTTTGGCTGGAAATTCTTCTGTTGGCCCTGGCCTGAGAAGTTCCCCTTGCGCTTGTTCCTCCCAAATTGTTTGGAACCTTGCGCCGGGTTATTTGATTGACCCTTCTGAGAATTTTCCGAGCCTTGTCGGGGTTGCGCGGGCTTCGCTGCTGCCTTCTCTTCCTTCTTGGCCTTGAAAATCTGAGCCCTGGCCTCCTTATCTTGATTGATCCAGTATTCGGCCCTGATCGCCCGGCTGATGCAGTCAGATACCGTGGTCGGCGGGCTGCTGCCGGCACTAACCTGCTTGGCTATGTCGGTCCGGAACATCTTCATTAGCCTTCGTACCTTCTCCTTTTCGCTGTGCACCAGTTCTGGGCATAGCCGAGCCAGCTGCTCAAACTTCTTCACGGCTTCCATAACCGTCATCGATCCCTGGCGGAAGTTAGTGAACTCATCCTGCTGAACTGCGAGGATCTCCGGGTTGTAATACATAGTCTGGAACTCCGTCACGAACTCTTGCCATGTCATCCTTGCGACGTCCCGACGCATCTGTACCGTCGTCCACCAGTGTCTCGCATCCTTTTTGAGAGCGAAGGATGCACAGAGAACTTTCTCCTGCTCAGACAGCCTCATAAAATCCAATATGACTTGGATGTCAATCAGCCAGTTGTCGGCAGCGATCGGGTCTGCCGTGCCCTCGAACTCTGGCGCCTTCATCCGCCTGAAGCGCTCGTATAGTAGATCTTCTCTTACCGGCGGCAGATTCGGCTGTACTTCGACAGGTGCCACGGGAACATTAACGTTCGGAGGGATCGGAGGCGGAATCTCCGGTTGGGCTGCTGGTTGCGCCGCTGGTGCTGGCGGCATCACAGGTGGTACTACTGGCGGTACCGGTTGCGCTGGAGGTGGAACCTCGTTGACCCGAGGTCTCTGCTGCATCTCAGTCATTTGAGCTCGAAGCCTTGCTGTCTCTTGCTGCGACTCTTGCAGCTGTCGTTGTAGGTCTGCTACAATAGCGGCCAGGTTTG